>CM076581.1:869269260-869553358 GCA_034641835.2 Pinus albicaulis | reverse complement strand
CTGTGTGCTTATCGTGACGATAGCTCGATGAGCAAGTGTATCGTGGCCGAGCCATCCTCTTTTGAGGAAGCTGTGGAGGATCCCGCATGGGTAGATGCCATGGTGGAAGAGTATGATTCGATTGTCAGAAACAGTGCATGGGAGATTGTCCCAAGGCCAGAAGGGAAATCAGAGGTAGGTTCGAGATGGATCTACAAAGTGAAGCAAGCTGCTGACGGGAGCGTCGAGAAGTATAAGGAAAGATTTGTTGCCCGGGGCTTCTCACAGATCGAGGGGATCGACTATGAAGAAACCTTTGCACCTGTCGCAAGGTATTCTTCCATATGGACCATCCTTGCTCTCTTAGCGCAGATGGGTTGGCACATTCATCAGATGGATGTGAAAACTGCTTTCTTCAACGGAGTCATTGAGGAGGAGGTGTACATTGAGCAGCCTGAAGGATTCGAAATCTTCAGCAGTGAGTCGCATGTGTGCAGGCTCAAAAGAGCGATGTATGGGCTGAAACAAGCACCTCGTGCTTGGTACACACAGATAGACAGTTATTTCACCAGACTTGTTTTCGCCAAGAGTGAGGCGGATCCTAACCTATACCAGATTGTGGTGGAGGGTAAGCTTTTGATCATTGTGCTTTATGTAGATGATTTAATACTAACAGGTGATGAACTGTTGATACACTCATGCAAGGCAGATCTTGCAAAGGAGTTCGAGATGAAGGACTTGGGCCTCCTTCATTATTTCCTGGGATTGGAAATTTGGCAGCGGAAAGGTGAAATGTTTGTGTCTCAAGGCAAGTATGCCCGGGAGATACTGGAGAAGTTTCACATGCAAGGCTGCAAGCCTATCGACACTCCTCTTCCTGGTGGTTGGAGGAAAGAGGATGCTACATCGGCAGAGGTAGTGGATGCCACTGTTTATCGACAGTTGGTTGGTTCACTCGTGTATTTAGTCAATACACGACCAAACATATGCTATGTTGTGAACCAGCTTTCACAAGCGATGGTGAAGCCTACCAAGCTCTTTTGGAAGGCAGGCAAGCATGTCCTGAGATATCTTAGGGGCACATCTGGGTATGGATTGTGGTACAGATAGTCGGATGAGGTGAAGCTGCATGGCTTCACAGATGCAGATTGGGCAGGAAGCCAAACAGACATAAAGAGCACATCTGGAGGGATTTTTAGTATCATATATATAGCAGTTTCTTGGTACAACAGGAAAAAAAGATCCGTGGTACTTAGTTCAGCGGAGGCCGAGTACATGGCAGCAAGTTTGGCTGCATGCGAGGCTATATGGATGAGGAAGATCCTGGTCGGTTTGTTCGGTTCTCATTTAGATCCTACTGTGATATATTGTGATAATCAAAGTTGCATTAAACTCTTGGTTAATTGATGTTCTGTGATCTAAACATAATGACATCAAATTACCATCATATCGATTGTGTGCGGTGGAAGATCATATTTGCTTTCTTACATTCTACGGAGGATCGGGATGTAGATATTAAAATGAGAAGCGCTCACCGAGGAGCAAATTCGAATACCATAGAGACATGATCGGGGTGGCGAGATAATCTATCTTGTTGAGAGGGAGTGTTGAGATTCAAACAGATGATGAGCTTAGTGAAAAGTCGCCTTCACTAAGTGGAGCATGACTATTTTGGTGCAAGTCTATTTTTAGACTATGTGCATTTTTAGACATGTTGATCATATTCTATGAGTTGCAGGATGTTATTTGTGGATGGTTGGTCAAGTTGGAAAAATAGATGGACTTCTATTTTTAGACATATTGGGCAGAATCTATTTTTAGATTGTCGGTCTAAAAATAGATATGTCGAATATTATTAGCTCTTAATAATATTTGGACTCTAAACATTATCTTATTCTCTTGGAGCACTTCAGTTAAGTGCACAGATGTGGCACAGGAGCTGACAGAAGGAATTATGCTATTCCTGAGGGTTTAGTGGAGCTATTGCATGGAGGACTTCAATTAGAACTCATGTGACAGAGTTTGGTGGAGTTGTAGAAGTAGTTGGTGGAGTTGTGTTCAGTTTAACTCAGTTAGACACAGTTGAGCTAGTTGTATCTAGTCTAACTGGTTGATACACTAGTGAGAGTGGTGTGAATTAATTAATAATTAATTCACTAAATATTAACTCATTAATCAACTGAAGAATACATCAGTTAACTACAGTGCATGGACAGTTTCAGTGGAGACCAGTGGAGAGATAGGTGAAAGGGCAAGATAGACTATTAGTTGTGACTATAGTGATGCATTGATTGCATCCAACACTCAGTGGAGATGCCAATGAGGATTGCGTGAGCAAGGTTGGAGTAATTCGAACTCATTTAGAGGCATTCTTCAGCAAGGATTGCGCAGTAGAGGTAGGCTAGCAGGTGGCAAAGATCGGTGCATGGATTTGCAAGATCGGGCCTGATTAGTGTGTAGCGATTGTATTGTACTGAGAGCTTGACATGATCAGCTTTGTATGAGGATTTTTACATGATCTCTATGACATATATTATATACAGATAGTAGGGGTTTTTAGCTTCAAGCTTTCCTGTTAAACAACTATGTTAATGTGTGTGAATTTTTATTGTTTCATGTGTGCATTGCAATCTTGATTTAATTTCCGCAGATGATCAATGGTGGAATAGATTCTGTATTTTGCATGAAGTTAAAATAGTGTGAGATCAGGAGAATCTTGGACATATAACACATAAGTTATATAATTTCTACATGTGAAACACTGAAAATATCCCCCCCAACTGTTTTAGCAATCATATTTTTCTCTATTGTCTCAGGACTAAGGTTCCAATTTCCAACCATCAGTATCTACCTTCAGTTTTAACTTTCTATCTAAAAATTCCTTTCTGCAATATTCTTCATTATTCCCCAAGTCCAACCCAAGAGCAGAATTTAAAATATTTTGTGACACAAGCATTTCTCCAATATAAATTGTCCCAAGTTTGCAGAGCCTTGTATTTTGCTAGGAATGAAAAGATGCTCATGCAATGAGCTCTAGTATCGTTGAGCAATCAAGTCCATTACATGTCCAGTGTCTGTGGTTTTGTCCCAGGTCCTTGCACATCCATCCTATGCCATTCAAATTTTAAATGATTTAAATTAAACACATGTAAGTCATTGTTAGATATCCTTGCAGGACCAATGCCACCCTAAATGATAACTATGGTACCTAGTGCAGTTGCACTATGCACTGCCCAGATGCCTTAAGCAATTTCTGTTTCTAGCGCTAATATCAATCTACTTTCAATTCCAGCAAAAGAAAAGAGAAAATAGCTATAAATCATACTGGAAAATCATCTTGATTGTTCTAAACTTCAAGGCACAGCATTCAAGCTTGTTCCCTTTGATGGTAATCTGATCAAAGATGTAGTATCTGGTTCACACCAAACATAAGTAGATAGGCCCAATCCCACATATTGCTGATGGGAAATTGTGGACAGAGTTGTGACATGCCAAATGAATGAGAACACCCAAATAGATTTGAAGAAGAGAAAAAGCCAGCAGAGTTTCATCCAATATAGAAGAAGCCAATTTTCTTTTAACTGGGTCAATTTTAGTTACAACACATACTGTAGCATTGCCCTCCTTGTTGTATGGCTCTCTAGTCTGCACATGGATGTAAAGTAGCTGCAGTATAACAAGGTTTGTTATGGTTGTCGTGTTGTAAAAAAGGTTTATTTTTAGTAGTTTTGTTACTAGGTTTGTACAGTGACAAATATATTGAGTAATTGTTTCTAACTAACATCCATTGTTTGCAACCCTATGCACTGATTTCGTGGTTACTATAAACTGCATTTGCATAATTTTGGAAAAAAATGAATATCAAATTAATTGATGCAGCAGAACTCTTGTTTCCAAATAAATTTAATAGCTATGATTACCATCTCAAATATATTTACAACCCTGAACATGACTGATGAACCTGCACATAATATTTCAATGGCTTCCTTAAAGGAAGTGTCTAGCATGGTGTTTGAAGACATTAAGTGAAAACCTTTTATCTTCTTAGAGAAAGGAATTTTGGAAATATTGTAATGCTAACTCATGCACAAACTACGAGGGATTGGTTCTATAGAAGGGCAAAGACTCATGCACGTTGTAAGATTTTGGGTATTATGCAGCATGCCTTTTTCTTGCAACTTTTTGGTTTCTCTAATAAGATTTCTACACCAATCTTATAATATTTCTTGTTTATGACTGCAAATATTTGTGGTGAAGGTTTTAAGCATGCCAGCGTAGATGTTTAAATTGCTCTCTCAGGATAGATGAGGCATGCTTTCCCCATTCTACTGTCATGTTTGTCAACACTTGATTTGTCAGGCAGGAGATGTTATAAGAAAAGTGTATGAAAAGAAGTGTGTTCAACTAAGCCACCAGGAATCCAAGGGAGAATCTTTTGAAGTCATTGATAAGACAAGGGCTACAATAAAATATCTTCACTCAAGAGTCACGGTTTCCATTGAGGCAGTTGACTCAGTATCAAAGAGAATCCAAAGGTTGAGGGATGAGGAACTGTAACCATAATTTATGGATTTAATACAAGGGTAAGCATGGTTGTTTTTACCTATTAAATTGCATCTTATGTTTTGTATGGTTTTGTTCTTTGTCTATAAATGATAACACAATAGATAAAGTAACAGTTAGTGGTGTAAGTTTCCATGGGAATGAGTTTGTACAATTGGCATGTATCATTTTCAAGGAGTGTCCATGATTTTGTATTAAGATTTTTTTCTTTCTTAAAGACCTTGTTCTTCTCACGTCATCATAAAATGTACTCTATTAGGTTACCATGCCACCATTTTTCCAATGAGAGTTTTCCAACCAGGGTCTGCAGATAATTCAAAAATCATTAGAGGCTTTAGTACTGGTTTGAGGAACATATTTAGGTTATCCTAGAAGAATCCATGGCCATTGGATTCCAAGCAGTAGACTGGGAAAATATTGACAAATCAATCTGGTCATTTGATCTCAGCAATCTCTGTTTAGATCGAGACTTTAGAAATAGCATGCTGCACATAATCTCCTTTTCAACAACAATAAGCTTAGGTGTAAAGGTTGCAGCATTTCAAAATTCATATAGATATCTGAAGCTTGATCTCTTGCTTGGTTCCCACATGTGTTTTGTCTACTATGCTTTTGTTATACTTGTGTTGTTTTCTTTCTTTGTATTATTTTTGGCACTTTCTAGGAGTTGCACTAGCACTCCCACATTGTATTCATACTGGTTGTATTCTTCATTCCCATTGACCTATTTTTGTGGTCATTTGTTGGAGATTAGTAACAGTATATATTATCTTATATAATAATTGATAAAGGTCATGATTACCTTATATGTAGATTCCAATTTACTTCTTTTGGAATAGAGTCTACTATTTACCTCCTTTAACTATAGTTGGCCATTTATTATGCATTTTTTTAGTCCCATAGTGTTTTCTTTAGAAGTAACTCTTAGTCCCATTAACCTACTTTGTGGTCATTTTTTGGACGCTTAAAATTATTCTATCCTATGCCTAGCTTCTGCTTTCTCCAATAGCATGGACTTCTTTCATCCATAGTTCTATCATCTATGTTCAATTTTGGCTCTGCAGTTATGGTTAGGTGTCGTGGTTTTGGCATTTGCTCAAACTATAATTTTTATGAACCAAAACTGAATGCATTGACATAAAAGAATTACCCATGTCATGGGAAAAATAACATAGTTCTGGAATGTAGTAGCAACTATATAAATGACAAAAAAAGATGTTACGTGGAGGACAAAAGTTCAAGCATATCCAAAAATATCTTTTCTATTGTCTCAAGATGTAAAAATAGTTTTTGACAAATTGTAAAAGGGAGTGTCTATGGTTTGGAAGAATTCCTTAGGTAGAAAAGATTCAATCACCACATTTGGTGAGAATATGCTTTGTTCTGGTGGTATGTGGACTTACATGTATCGTACAAGAACAAGTTAAGAGTGAGAAAATTAGTGGGCATTTTTTGCAAAGTTATGAGTTCTTGACTTTGAACTCAATTACTTTCTAAGAAGCAGATTGTGGGGCAAGAGAGGATTGGAAAAAGAGATATAAGAACGTAGAACAAGCATAGAAGGACCAAAACATAATTGATAAGACATTGGAGAAGGGAACATTTCACAGGCATTTAATTTCAAGCCCACAAGTAATGCTCCAGTTTGCAAAATCAGTTTTGGGAATTATTTCTGCAAACAAAACCCTTCATTATTTATGGTCTATATTTTCAAACCCGGACTGCTGCAATCCACTTCAATGACCAAATATGGCTCGATCCTCTCTTCCTAAAGAGCATAGTTTTCAGAATTATATTTCTAGTAGACCAACAATACCACCCACATCTCCACTTTTCCAATACCAACTCTCACTTCAGTTGATTACAGGAACTCCATTTTTGTGCTGATTAACAAAACACATAACTATTGGATTTCTCAAATCCTCTCCTCAGCTTTCTCACTTGCTCTGTAATTATCACTTGACTGTCTTGTCAAGTCGGCCTCAATACTTCAAATACTCCTATGTCTTAGGCATTCATTCACACAACAGTTCATCAATTGTCCATACCACTCAAAAGTACAAAGGATAGTGAGTCTTCCTGTTTATTTATGAATGTACCTTTTGTTTAGGATCAATTGGTGTTCTGTGATTGATGCATGCTTTTTTCAGACACCATGCTAGCCCTTCTTCTTTGTCTACTAACTAAGAGTTTTGGCAACTCAATTAAGGCTATACTGTATTTAATATTATCTTCTTCAGCTGCTAGAAATGGAACACTGAATCTAACTTCCATATTATGACCTAATATATGTTACAACTTAGAAGGGCCTCTGCAATACTTTTCCAAGATTTTCCAGGTCAACATACAATCTAGATGTGAGAATCCTGACTGAGAAATACCCATCCTTTTTGCTACAGAAACATAAATAAACCTGCTTTCTGTATACAACTTCCTAGAAGTACTCGAGGTGCATTATTATTATTATTTATATATATTATATTCATCACAAGTAATACCCCAACCTAGTTGTTCTAATGTCAATAGGGTAGTGAAATTACCCCTTTTATGAATAAACAAGCCCATAGTATAATGTCACAGAATGATTCTGCAAGGACTAAATCGCATGATATATGAATACTATTCCAATAGTTCATATGGCTCATGAAACACTTTCTTTCCCTAATCC
Organism: Pinus albicaulis; assembly: GCA_034641835.2. Classification (NCBI taxonomy): domain Eukaryota; kingdom Viridiplantae; phylum Streptophyta; class Pinopsida; order Pinales; family Pinaceae; genus Pinus; species Pinus albicaulis. The sequence goes on along the minus strand of CM076581.1, from coordinate 869,546,148 downwards.
ACCATGAATAGTCTCAAATTCCTCGACGATCATTGGAGCTAACACAACCTAGTTCCAATCTCGTTTCATTTAATAAATAATACAATTTCATTGTTGAAATAAGTAGAATTCTGAAGTTTTGAAGCTCTCTAGTACAACAAAGGGGATGTTATTGCTCAAATCTAGTGGGTTGGTTCTCTCCTTTTCCTTTCAAATGGTTCAACTTCATTTGCTTTCAAAACGCCTTGCAATTAAAAGCCTACCACTTGATTGAGACAATTCCTTCATTCTTTCATTGAAAGGAGAGATATATTGGTCTCAGTCCAACCATGAATTTATGTTTTCCTATGCAGAGCCATACTAAGAGGAACTTGTGTGAGAATCATCTGCAGAGTTGACTAACTTCCTTTAATCTATTTACATTTAGGGCCAGAATCGATTGTAAAACCTAATTCCCCATTAATCCCTCTAAAAATTCGCAACTTTTAGTGTTAAATCTCGTAACCATGTGAGACTAGCCATTTTTTCTCATTATTTGCGACTATGAGAGGTTAAGTGATTAGAAATAGAAAACCCACATTCTTATAATGCCACCGGTGCATGTTATGTCGAGCACCTGTTATCCTTGATTTGCTGATCTCATAGAGTTTTCTTGATTGTTGGATCATTGTTTTCAGTTATCTACAACGGACATTACTGAAGCTGGAGACCAACACGTTTGGAAACAATGAGATGCCAATGATCACTTTTAATCTTCTAATTTGGTTTGCATAATTGAACCAATCCTATTTCATTAGAATCCCACCCTTTACAATCATAGTTTTATTGACTAAAAGGAAGGATTTCCCCATAGCTTGATAGATGGAAAGCCTCATAGCCTACTCTCATTGATCCATTCATGTCAATAACTATGGATCAAACTACCTCCCCTAGGTGTCCAATCATACAAATGGAGTCAACTCATTGGAGGTGTATTCTATTTCATTATATGTTCTATGATGGACCAATTCTTCTTCCTTGCTACCCCATTTAGTTGAGGGTTGTCAACTCCTCCATTCATGCATCTTTGTGAAAGGAATCAAACTTTTTGGAGGTGTATTCTCTTCCATTATTTGGTCTTAGCATCTTAATATCTCTTAATATCCTTATCTGTCTAGTTCTCCACAAGAGCTTTGAACTCCTAGAACATATTAAAGACTTTTATCCCTGGTATTCATAAAATACATTTAGGTTTTTCTAGGGGAGTCATTAAAAATGTTATTTTTTCAATAAAATTGATGGCATAGTTCCACACACATCTGAATGATTCAAATTAGTAATTGCTCTCGATCTATGCTAATTAGTAGGCAGAGAAGTTTTAATGTGCTTTATGAGTGCACAACCCTTGCACATTCCCGTATTCTTTATCTTGATGTCTAGCATTCCTGAGACCATTTCCTTAAAGAGAAGTACTGCTCCATGTTGCAGGTAACAATCTCTTATTCCAAAGCTTGTATTGTTGGCCACTGTCATGTATTAGGGCTCCATGCTTAATAAGATTAGCAAGAAACTTGTAAAGAACACATTCTCGTAGGCCTCTGGCCAAAAGTTGACAATGATCTAGGCTGCAATCTCTGACAATAATTTGTTGATCATCAACTCAGCCACACATGTAAGATTTATCATGGTTGAAATTGAAAGAAGGTTCCTCATTAAAGCAGGAACATCTGTGGAGATGAAATGGATAGAAGATGCAATTTAACAGATCAAGAAATCAAAGTAGGTGCATTCAAGCTAACCAAACCACTAGAATACAACTAACAACTATCCAACCAAGAGATTCCAAGAGCTAAAGACGAGTCATAGTCAAACAAAATTAGTATGTTAATCAAGATTTTTAATTGCATCGTAATGACAACACATGATAGGTTGTAATATTCCTAGTAGTATGAATTGACAGAATGTGGATCTAGAGGGTGGATGGATTATGCAAATCCCACTGTTGTAGTCTACTCAGAAGACTGTCCATCCCTCTCCTAATCTTTAAACTCTGTATATGTAGAAGCGACCACCAAGGGACTATGACTGGTGATGGAAGAAAGCAATAAAAACAAGCCAATATTTGCCATACTCGACATGCATGCCAATTATGGTTTGTTGTGCTATTCAGATGGATTTTTTGCTATTTATACCAACTTCCAACAATAAAACTGCTAACTTACTGTCCAGAGAAAATAAATGTGTATATTTCTCCATCCAAAATTTCTTTGTGGCCTGTTGTAGCTGCTAGTCATAAAAAACAACACTAAACCTGCCAAGAATACTCTCTTCCAGCTCTAATATTGGGTAAAGGACAGCTGTTTTCCCCCAGGTATATTGAGTAAACCGACATACTGCTGTTGTTTTCTTGCTGCAAGTTGCTAGAAACCTTCTGGTAGTTGTTGTTGAATGATTTCCATTATTTTCGAATGATAGAAATTTCCTCAAACCATTCACCTCCATGCTTTAGTCTTACCCTGAAGCTATTGTTCTGCCAATTAGAATGAAAACTTGCCGGAAATAGCAACACCCAATGTTGGCTTTCCATAGTAATCCAATGCACATCTGGAATAGCTGTTATTCCAACTACCCTCTTTTAAAACCATACTTTATTAGTTTCAATCATCAAATGTTTATTGAAAATAAATTATAATCACTCCACTATCAATAAAACTTGTAATGAGCATTCTTGAGAAGTTAAATAATGATGTTGTATTAGGGTTGAGTTTGGTAAAAGAAACATAACCAATTTCTCTGGAGTTTCTAAAACATCTCTTATGATTATTTTGATCAAAGAGAATTGAATTAGGATTTAAATCAAGGATTAGATAAAGAAGAAGAATGAAAGTTGACATAGCCTTTTCTATTCTATAAACATGGTAACAAGAAGTTCATAGGATTTTTTTGCTTAAATAAAGTTAGGAATAAGAATTATGGTTTTGGACTTGCTAATGTTTTTAAATCAATTTAGACTTTTGTCTGGACCATTTAGGGTGTTTGAAAAGTAAAATATGCTAGAATAAGACCTAAATATGGCTATTTGAATTGGGGTTTTGGAAAGCAATTTGAAATTTAACCAACCAACCCATACTGTGCTTCATCTTATCCCCACTCCTCATCCTCAAGTGCATTAGGTTGGCATTCATTCTATTTTTCATTTTTCTTTTTTGTATTTATTTCTTCAAAATGATGAACCTTGATCAAAAAGGAGCATGGGACCATCTTATTTTTTGAGTGTGATATCCCTTGTTGTCTCCAGTACAGAAGAGCACATGGGGAAATGTTCCCCAGGAGTACCCACGTTCCAGAATGTGGGAGCACATGGAGCACATCCCCTACCCTCAGGAAAGTGTCCATATGTAACACCCAATGTTTTCTGTTGATTTGGGTGGTTGTGCATCCATTCCCATATCGGTTTGTCCAATCCTCACACACAGCCAGCAAAAGAGCTCTTGTTTTGTTTATTTCCCTTACAAATCATCAAGCATTGTCATAATCAACAAATGCTCTGTAATAGTGGTGTCTGTTGTAGTATTGTTGAGTTTCTTTTACACATTAGATTTTCTTCTGCTTCTCAAACACAAGTAAAGTAACCTGTGTTTGTTGAATGAGGTTATGAGCCCCCATCATAGTTGTCTTGTTTCTTGATTATAACATGAAATGACTTAGTAAGATGCCACTCCATTATCATAAAAAATATTCCACTTCAACATCTGTTTTCATGCCTCCACATGCCCAAAAATCTACTTGCAAGATTCAGAAAGAAATAATTCTGAAAATTCTGTGAATCATCCTTACAAATTCAATCTTCTACATGCTGAAAGCATCATAGGAAAAAAGGGTTCGTCTTTCTAACTTCAAAATCCTCCAAATCTCTCCTATATCAGTGCTCAATTTTAGGTCTTAGAATAGAGCAGCAATTTACTCTATTTCACTTCTTGCATCTTGCTTTATTTAAGAGCTGTTTTTTGTGCTCCTCCTATATTTTGACACTGTTGTACTCAATAGTCCCATTGACCTATTTTTGACATTTGTGTTCATTTGTTGGACATAAATAAAATTATCTTACTTTATTTTATCTCACTTGGATCATGTTATTTGTTTGGAAGAGTTTTACTCAAACATTAGAACTAAGAAGATATACTTGTGAAGATATTGGGCTTAACACCCAGATTTGCAAGGACAAGGCTTGTCTTAACAAGATCAATTTTGGGCACAGATAGGGGAAAGTTAGAAGTGGGAATTAGGAAATATCAAAATGGAAATTAAGGATACATTATTGCTCAGCATGGTTGCATCTTCATGTGACACAATTAATTCATCGTATGATTTGATCACAAGCTCAAAGGCATACAATCCTAAAAATTCCTATATGGCAGCAATCAGTTTTCATCCTCTGTTAAGAGGAGTACAGTTCGTACAGAGACCACAAACCAGCAAACATAGAACCATAACCCAACCTGAATTTTGCCATTGCAAACAACCCTTAAATGAAGCTCCTTGATCTACCATTTCCAAGGTGTTTGGCTGGCTTGTCTGCATATAATACTTCATATTGATTGTTGTGCACGTTAGGGGATCAGTCTAAAGTCCATCACCCTACCTTTAAATAATGTTCCAAGGTATGGTGAATGGAGATCCTTGAACTGCCATTCCCAAGGTGTTTGGCTGGCTTGTTTGCATTGAGTACTTCATATTCATTGGTGTGCACATTAATATCCACTTTATTTTGAATTTAGGGGATCAGTCTAAATTCCATCACCTCATCTTTTAATAATGTTCCAGGGCTAAAGTTCAGAAGCTAACATGGCCCAATGATCTGCCTCCTCATTCATTTCTCAGTTGAAAGTATAGATTCATTTGAAAAGAGAGGGAATGTTGTTTGATTCTGGAAAGGAGAGTCTTTCATATATGCTTTTCTTGATTGGATTGGTCAATTGTTGCTTTTATGACAAGATTATTCAAAATATTTCGAAGACCCCATGTGTATTAGGTGTTGTCTATTAGACGTTTTGGAGTTTTTGGCCGGAATCTAGCAAATAAATGATAAATTATTGGTCAAATCTTGATTTGTGTTGTTTAAACTGGGTTTTCGACTACATATATGGATTCAACACCCTAAAAAACCCCTAAAGCACTTGGATTTTTTGAGAAATCTAGGGCATCAAGTATTAGGTGATTTCTCTTCAATTAGTAACTGCGTGAGTGCTTTTTACTTCTTTAGATTAGGATCTTCTTTTACTTAGGTTATTAGTGTTCTTCTTCATCAAACAACTACCAATGCATGAACATAAATAAACAAGAGACACAGAATGTAGGCTATCAGCCAAGGCCAAAACCTCTCACTCTTTGAGAGGAAAAACCACACAAATTCTTCTTATAAAGATTCCAATTGATGAATACCAAGACCAAGACACAAGTTCTCTTGACAGTCAGTATTCTTTCTTTAGAGATTCTTCCATCAAGTCATTCATGTTTGTTCTTCCTCTCACTGTGTTAGCATACTAGGATTCATGTCACTTTGTTTTGCACTAAGATCATTATGGCACTGAGATCCTCTCACAATAGTATCCCTGAGACCTCATCACTATCATGACACCGAGTTGCACTGTGACCCTCTCTTTGTGGTAGCACTGAGATCATCTCCTATCCAAGCTTCTTCTTGTGGTGATAATGAAGTAGAGATAGCACCAAAACTGTGTCATCTAAAATAGCACTGAACCTCTAACATCTCTACTGAAATCTGCACTGTGATCTCTACAATTAGACTAAGATTCTTTGTACCTTTATCTGAGCTTATTTCCTGAAATGACATTCGAACTTGTCATTGCAATTTCCCATCCGAATTTCAGAGGTGATCGAACTTCTTGACTGTGGAATAGGCCGAGCTACATATTTATAGTAGTCTATCCATGTATATTAGTTGACATGACCATATGAAGAGTTGTGCCTCCAATTTAGGTGAGTCGATGTGAGTTCTACATTTCATCTTGAAGCTGACTTGAAGAAGGATAGCTTGTGCTTGTCTGGGAGGGCTACTTGACAATCCTATTGACTTATATACATTTGTAACATGCCCAAGAAGGGTTCTTCATACATGACATTACCTGTCTTTGAATTTTATGACTAGATGAAAAATCCTAAATGCTCACATTGGATTGTGGAGATTTCACAACTCAAAGTTGTGATTCCAACAAATCCTTACTAGATTTTGGGCAAATGAGATCGGAAAATAGGCATTGGAGAAACCTCCAAAATGCTTAACAAATAGACTATGGTTGCATAATAGGCTATCTTATTTCCTCTGGGATCATGATGACCTACCACACATGTTGTACCTAGCCTATCTATCTTTCAAACTCATCCATAATTTTGTGTGTTTTTGGTCTTTTCATTTATGTTTGTGTGTTTGAAGGGATCGAACATTTAGTCTTCTCTATTTGGTTATGATAACATTTTTGTTATTCACCATACTCAGCGACATGTTTAAAATTAAAATTAAACATAGGGCAGCCGCTTAGGTTATAAGGACTAACCTAGAAGTGAAGGAAAATATTGTCTAGGTGGCAGTGGGCAATTTTGCATATTTTTTACCATAGTTATTCCTCGAATAAGGCCGTACTTTGCTTTAGGGAGATCTTGTGAGATAACACATTGTATGGTCGCAACCCACCATAGAATCCAATCGTTGACCCACTGGAAAAGGTACTAGATGCCACACCTTTGAAATAGTTCATTGACATTGTTTAGACTCAGGGAGAGAAAAAATTAATTTCAAGGAAGATAAAACCTTGTACTGTGAATCAATGCCAATAAGAATAAAAATGGAGATAGGAAAATAATCTCTAATCCAATGATAGTCAAGTTCAAATGGAAAAATTTCTCACCGTTGGAGGAAAATGTGGTAATATGAGAATTTGCATAGAACCTATCAAGCCTAGCGTAGAATCTAGATTCAATGACCATCCACTTGTCAATTGCACCAAGTGTACCACTTCTAGAGAAGAGAGTGATTCTCTTTTCCTAGAAACATTTTTTTACAATCAATCTTTGGTATGATGAGGAGTGCAAGGTTGCTAAAAGACCCCTTAAAGAGAAGGAGACAAATAGTGAGAGTAGGAAAAACTATAAAAATATGATAAAACAAAAAAGAAACTTGTGTGGCTTCAAGAAGGAATGAATTAATCTCTTTGGGAAATCACAACCCAAAAGGATTATGGCGGGAACTTCAACAAAAGAGAAGGAAAATAGATAGAGAAGGAAAATAGATAATAATATATCGGATACGCATTGGTTGGAGTATGAAAAGCACTACAACCAAGTTGTTTTAAGTGGAGAATGTCAAGTGTGGTATAAAAAATTTTAGCAAGTGGTAAAGGACAAGACATTGATGGGTTGCAGGCACAATTTTTAAAATTGGGTGTTGAGATATTGATCCCAATCATCAAAAGGATCTTCAACAACATCACCCAAGGCAATTTTCTTGTTGAATGGACAATAAGTGTTGCTATCCCTCTTTACAAAAGTGCAAACATCAATAATCCCTACAATTATCGAACTATTATGGTCAATCCTCTTCTTGGAAAAAATTTTGGGAGCATGATGGAGCATAGAATCAACAATTGGGTAGAAAAAAAGTGTAAAAGAGCAAAAGGACAAGATAGTTTTAGGCCAAGGCACTATACAATTGATCATTGCATCACTCTTAGGCACTTCATTCAAAAAGTATGGAACATTTAGTGGGGAAGCCTTTTTTTGTTTTGTTGATTTCAAAAAATATTTTGACATTGTTCCTAGGGAAAAGATTTGGAGAAGAATGGAGGAGCTTGGAATCCCAAGTGAATATAGAGTTGTTGTCCATAAACTTTATGAGAAAGTTAGTGCTAAAATCAGAACTAAGGAGGGATTTTTGGAATGCTTCGGTAGTGACATTGGGGTCAAGTAGGGGTGCCCCCTTCCCCCACTCTATTAGGTTTATATATTGATAAGCTAGAAGAATGGCTACACAACACCAGTGGAGAGGGTATTCATCTAGCGGATTATATGTGAAGCTACTTTTGTATGTTGATGATCTTATCCTAATTGCAAAATATTCTCATGGTTTGAGAGAGCATTTGAAGGCCTTAGATCTCTTTTGTCAAGAGGTTAGGGTGCAAGTAAACACTAGAAAAACCGAAGTCATGATCTTCTCTTTGAAGCAGAAAAAGCAGTAGGTTAGCTTTATATTTAAAGAAAAATACTTGGGGATAGTGGAAAAATACTTGGGGAAAGTACCTAGGAATTTTTTTTCACAACAGGCATAGTTGGGAGATATGCATAACTAAAAGTATCCAAGGGGATGGATAGCTTCTTACGTTTTTCAGAATAGATGCAGGAAAGCATAAATATGGGACTGAAAAACAAAGAAAACTCTTTTGGAGTGTTAGTTACCTCCGCTGTCCTCTATGGTTGTGAAGTTTGGTGGAGCAACATCTCAAATCTCAAGTGGAGACAACTAGAGAGAATTCAAAAGCACTTAATCATTAGTAACCTCAAGTTCAAGCCAACGGTCCCATATGAGATCCTACTAGCTGAGGCGGATATGTTCCTGATGGAGGCTTCAACAATCCTTCATTTGTTAAGTTATTTAAAAAAAGGTGGAAATCATGAATGAGCATTGCTAACCTAAGATGATTATTGCAGAGGAACTAAAACATAGGAAGAAAACTTGGAGGAAGCAAAATAACAGGTGGATGAGCAACTGGGGAATTAATTGGCAAGATTGTCCTAATTCTAAATCGAAGATAACAAATTGGATGCTTGAAAATTCAGGACTTCCATGTGGTAAAAATAGGTTGGCCAAAAAAAAAAATATATATGTCAAAAATTTCAACCGAACATAGTCACATGATGAAAAGACTTATTTGAGTGTTGCAATCAAGGGAAAGGCTAAATTTTTAATTGATCCGGATCTTGGGGGGAGGACCCCAAGATCTAAAAAGTTTAAATGGATCTGAAAAGATCTGCAAAATTAGAATGTCAGAAAAAAGAGAGCACAAATAAAATAAAACCACAAAGAAACTTATTTTATTAAAATAGAGAATAATTGTAGAAGCTACATTGTGGCAGACAATCTGTCCTTTTACAAAGTGAGGCTTGTTATTTATAGCCTTTTTTTGAGATAGAATACCATAGGTGGATACCATGGGTAGATACCACTTACAATACCATGGGTAAATCCCATGTGTGGATGAATACCATGGGTAGATACATACCATGGGTCACTTACAATACCATGGGCGAATAAATATCATGGGTGGATGAATACCATGGGTCGATGCCATTTACAATACCATGGGTGGATGGATAACATGGGTAGATGAATACCATGGGTTGATGCCATTTTCCATTCGGATCATTCCTCCCTCCTTAAGAAGCAATGGTCCCCATTGCGTGAAGTTCCCTCCTGAGAAGCCTTTGTTGAATATGAAGAGCCACTGAAGAGAAGGGTTTTGTGTAGTTAACCCATAACCGTGATGAATGAAGATCCAAGGATAGAGATACCCTGTAATGCTTGTGACCAACTGTGATATTGACAGTGTGCGGCCTAGCAAATGGACTTCGATGAAGTGTGGGTTTGTGGATGAACCAAAACCATGACAAACGAAGATCCAAGGATAGAGATACCCTGTAATGCTTGTGACCAATTGTGTTACTAACAGTGTGCGGCCTAGCAAATGGACTTCGATGAAAATGATTTTGTGCGGTTGACCCATAACCGTGATGCTGATTGTTGATGAAATAACAGGTGCCTACATAGTTTGGGGTGGGAGGGCACGTCTCCAAATAAACCAAGCCAAATGCTGCTATGCTGAAACTGATGAATGTGAAGCAAGTGCCTACTAAAGCGGGGTGGGAGGGCACGTCTCCAAAGGGAACCCGCTCCGAATGCTGCTCCAGATTTAAAATGAGCATAACTTAGTCAATATAACTCGGAATATTTATTATAACCTGTTTTTGGAAATGGAATGATCATTCTGCATCTTCTCATGTGTTCGAAACCACTATCTGGAGACTCTAGACTCTCAAATTCGCGTTGCAACTGTCTCGCCGTCACAAAATTTCTGAAAAAATAGTTGATTTTAAATCAACGATAACTCCCACATCCGGACTCCAATTCGACTGATTGTTTTTTTGAACTTGGGTGATTTTTCAAGGGGAGATCAAATCTATAGCCATTTCTCTAAAATTTTGCACTAAAAACTGCGAAAAATGATAGGAGAGCCGCCGTCCACGAATTGTCGTCAGAACATTTTCTGCAACATTGCTGATTTAGAATTAGCGATATCTCCCTCATCCGAACTCCAATTCGGTAGATTTTTTTTTTGAATTTGAGTATTTTTTCGCAAGAAATCTAGATTTGGTATTTGTTTTTGCAAATTTTTCATCAAAATTTTCAGATCTGATCTGAAAACTCGCCGCCCAAAAAAATTCATGGATTTTGTTGAAGATTGTTGCAAAACATTGAAACTGAAATATGTTTCAAACCCTCATTCCCATGTAGGTGTAACCCGAATTTGATACCACTAATCTGGATCTTGGGGGGAGGACTCCAAGATCTAAAAAGTTTAAATGGATCTGAAAATATCTGCAAAATTAGAATGTCAGAAAAAAGAGAGAACACAAATAAAATAAAACCACAAAGAAACTTATTTTATTAAAATAGAAATCATGGCTTCCCATTGTGTGGCGGACAATCTATCCTTTTACAAAGTGAGGCTTGTTATTTATAGCCTTTTTTTGAGATAGAATACCATAGGTGGATACCATGGGCCAATACCATGGGTAGATACCACTTACAATACCATGGGTATATACCATGTGTGGATGAATACCATGGGTGGATACATACCATGGGTCACTTACAATACCATGGGTGAATAAATATCATGGATGGATGAATACCATGGGTCGATGCCATTTACAATACCATGGGTGGATGGATAACATGGGTAGAGGAATACCATGGGTTGATGCCATTTTCCATTCGGATCATTCCTCTCTCCTTAAGAAGCAATGGTCCCCATTGCATAAAGTTCCCTCCTGGTAAGCCTTTGTTGAATATGAAGAGCCACTGAAGAGAAGGGTTTTGTGTAGTTAACCCATAACCGTGATGAACGAAGATCCGAGGATAGAGATACCCTGTAATGCTTGTGACCATTGTGATATTGACGGGGTGTCACATTTGCGCAAATGGACTTCGATGAGTGTGGGTTTGTGGATGAACCAAAACCACAGCAAACGAAGATCCAATGATAGGAATGCTCGATTTAATGCTTACGACCAACTATGTTACTAACAGTGTGCGGCCTAGCAAATGGACTTCGATGAAAATGATTTTGTGCGGTTGACCCATAACCGTGATGCTGATTGTTGATGAAATAACAGGTGCCTACATAGTTTGGGGTGGGAGGGCACGTCTCCAAATAAACCAAGCCGAACGCTGCTATGCTGAAACTGATGAATGTGAAGCAGGTGCCTACTAAAGCGGGGTGGGAGGGCACGTCTCCAAAGGGAACCCGCTCTGAATGCTGCTCCAGATTTAAAATGAGCATAACTCAGTCAATATAACTCAAAATATTTATTATAACCTGTTTTTGGAAATGGAATGATCATTCTGCAACTTCTCATGTGTTCGAAACCACTATCTGGAGACTCTAGACTCTCAAATTCGCACTAGAACTGTCTCACCGACACAAAATTTCTGAAAAAATAGTTGATTTTAAATCAACAATAACTCCCACATCCGGACTCCAATTCGACCGATTGTTTTTTTGAACTTGGGTGATTTTTCAGGGAGAGATCAAATCTATAGCCATTTCTCTAAAATTTTGCACTAAATACTGCGAAAAATGACAGGAGAGCCGCCGTCCACGAATTGTCGTCAGAACATTTTCTGCAACATTGCTGATTTAGAATCAGCGATATCTCCCTCATCCGAACTCCAATTCGGCAGATTTTTTTTTTGAATTTGAGTATTTTTTCGCAAGAAATCTAGATCTGGTATTTGTTTTTGCAAATTTTTCATCAAAATTTTCAGATCTGATCTGAAAACTCGCCGCCCAAAAAAAATCATGGATTTTGTTGAAGATTGCTGCAAAACATTGAAACTGAAATATGTTTCAAACCCTCATTCCCATGGAGGCGTAACTTGAATCTGATACCACTAATCTGGATCTTGGGGGGAGGACCCCAAGATCTAAAAAGTTTAAATGGATCTGAAAATATCTGCAAAATTAGAATGTCAGAAAAAAGAGAGAACACAAATAAAATAAAACCACAAAGAAACTTATTTTATTAAAATAGAGAATAACTGTAGAAGCTACATTGTGGCGGACAATCTGTCCTTTTACAAAGTGAGGCTTGTTATTTATAGCCTTTTTTTGAGATAGAATACCGTAGGTGGATACCATGGGCCAATACCATGGGTAGATACCACTTAGAATACCATGGGTATATCCCATGTGTGGATGAATACCATGGGTGGATACATACCATGGGTCACTTACAATACCATGGGTGAATAAATATCATGGATGGATGAATACCATGGGTCGATGCCATTTACAATACCATGGGTAAATTCCATGGGTGGATGGATAACATGGGTAGATGAATACCATGGGTTGATGCCATTTTCCATTTGGATCATTAATAGCACAAATGAGGACTCTCACCATCTTATGTGTGAAACAGGTAGATGGATAACCCCCAAGGAAGAATGGGAAGAAAGAACTTGTATCTTTTGTAAGAAATGAGTGGTGGAAACTGAATGGCACTTCATCATGGAATGTCTAGCTTATGATGGCATTTGTAATCAGTTTGACTGAGCTATTTGAGGAAGTTGTTGAGAAATCTAGGGCAGCTAGATTAGGGTTATTTCTCTACTTTGATTACTACTTGTGATGTTCTTCTAATTCAATTTGATGTACTTGTAGTTAGCTTCTTCTTTAGTTGATTATTACAGTATTCTTATCATCAAACAACTACCAAACTATGAAGATCGATGAGACAAGAGGACACGAGATATAGGTTGCTAGCTAGGGCCAAAACCTCTCCTTTGTTGAGAACTCTATTAGGGAAATGATTAGAGTGAGACTGTCAACTGGTCTCGCCTTCTTACCATCCTCTGCTTCATGACTGTCATTCATGAAAAATTCCTTGCCTTGCTTCCTCAGCAAATTATCCTGCACATAAGTCCTCTATCTCTCCAATTCTCTTCTCTGAAGATCTAGTTACCTATACAATTCAACAATTTCATTAGGAGTAGAACTCGGAAACTTCACACAATTTTCCATACCTTCACCAGCTCTTGACCAATCATCAGCTGGTCCTCCTCTCTCTGCACCAATATTCTGATTAGACTTCTCTATCTTCATTTCCTCCTGAGATATTGCTATCTCAGCATCGATCTGAACAGCCTTCAAATTCAATTCTCTCTTCTGAACAAACTCTAAAGCTTGCTCATCTCCCTGCACTGTACCTACAAACATACACAACTCATTAGTTTTAAAACCACAAGACTTTTCAGTCTTGACTGCTTCCTCCAACACTTTCCTTTGAACAGATCTGCATGTGGAATCTTCAAATTCCATCTCCGGCTCAAGAACTCTAAGTTCTTTCTTCAATAAGGCAATTACACTTTGCCTCAACTTCATCTGCAATTGTCGCCAAATCACTCTCTTTCCCTTCAGTGGAAAGATCCATCCTCTATTTTGATCTTCCTGCGCTTGCAGCCATTCTTCTAGTACCTGTAACTGTACCTTCATTACTGCAATCTCTCTTTCTCTGACCTCATCAGTCATCCTACCGCTGTGGCATTCCTCTGGACCTCTTCTATGATCCTCCATGATCATCTTCTCACTTACCATGAGTTGCACTAGCCTCTGCAACAAGCTCTCCTGTCTTGCCGTCACTCACCTCACCAAGCTCTCCTCACTCAGTCTTTTGGTAAGTATTGGTTCACTGCCTCTGGAACCTCTTGAGCACTCCTCTGCTCTCTCTTTAGGCTATCTCTTCAACTCACCTTCTTCTTCAGGACACTGCAATTGTCCTCCCTATCCAGCCTTTAGCTGAATGCCAGGTTCACTGCCATCATCTTCTCTGCAACCATAAATTGCATTTACAAATTTCAAATCAGAAAAATCATCTCACCTCTTAAGATCTTGCATGATCTTTTCCTCCCTGCAATCCTGTTCACTTGTGTAGTTTGCATATCAGATTTAGAAATCTGATTTTCCTTTCAATCATTCATCATATATTCAAAAATACATTTCAGTTCTTCAACAAAACCTTCTTGCATTCATTCAGAAACAAACATCTTTCATTTCAACAGAGCCAAGCTTTGATACCAAAGCCAATCTGAAACCTGCAAATGCCAGAATACTATCACACATATAAACATCTCGAAGCTTTTTCTGATAAAAGCCTCAATCGGCTGGCAATTTTCACAATGCTTGCCATTTGCCTTGAATGTATCTTGACATATGTTAAAGTCATTGCATTGATTAATACCTTAATTAAATGCTGTCATCTTGGAAGATTATATCAATTTCAATATCTACTCCTCTTCAGGAAAATTCATAAACTTTCAATCAAACCTGATCCATACACACCCAGATTTCATTCATTCTTGAGCATTATCTACATGGTTTCCATTTCACATTAAATTGCACAAAGTTTTATCTCAACCAAACTTCAATACAATAGCCCTTTTGGCAGAACCATATTATAAACCCTTTTAATTCTGGTTTTAAGCTCAAATACTTCTCATTAGTCATTTCCACAATCATTTATATATGGGCTTCAGTATCGGATTTCATATATTCAGAAGTCAACAAACAAATGCGCCCTTGCCTTTTCATTATAACCCATATTCAAGGTATGTTCACCGATTGTTAGAGGTCTATGTTCAAAATCATTTTCAAAACAAATTTCTCCAAAGTACACAAATCACAAAGATACAAATCATTACAGATCTCTATTCGGCCAAAATCTCAGACGATGCCTTCTTGTGTTGGAAGAAACCTCGGAAATTGAACATAGCAATACGGTGACCTTGGCTCCAAAAAAATAGATGTCACTTAAAACCTTTTGAGCTAATGAAGCTTATATAACACCATATATTTATGGAATAACTAAAAGGCTGAAATCAATAATGATGCTTGCACAAAAACTTTAACCGCAATTATCGCTTTGCATAAATATATCCATGCACAAGAATGTTCTTGCTTCCTTGATTGACATGTATGCACCTCAATCTCTTTCATTTTATTAAATAAACGCTCCATAACATGGATGTATATTTACAACAATCAAAGAACAACAGGAGAAAACTTTTGAGGGGGTACAGAACAGAACCGTACGACAAATGCAGGTGTTTTCGGAAACATCATATCTACGGAATTGTCCACGAGATCGAGCCTTAACGACATAGGTAAAATCCCTACTTGTCTGGATGGCCATAGGTGTTTTCTTTGCACACGTCTTAAACACACACATTAAATCATTCAAATGTACATTGCTATCACTTTAGACTTCAGCATTTTAAATCGAATTAGGCATTATGGGTTTACATTCTTCGTATGACCTTCCATTAATGCTTTGATTGCCATTTAGCCATGGCAATCACTGTGGGTGCTAACTGCTTAGCTCACGCCTACAAATCATTAATTCTTCTGACATCGACTTTCAATTCTCTGTTCCTACTTAAGATTTGTGCTTTTTCATCCAAGAATTATATTGGGGCTTAATAAAAGGAAGTTTGAACCGATCCTATAGATAGAATTTGAACCAACTCAGCGCCATTCTAATGCAAACAGAAGTTTAAAATATCAATTTCCATATCATTATCCATCCTTTCAGCTTGGGCACATAAATCGATACTCATTCACAAAGTAAAGCTCACAATCTCTTAATGCAAATATCGCTCTTCTTAACCATACTTTGATTACAAAATTCTCTCATACACACACAGCAAATTGTTACTAACGTTTGAAGAGCATACATTACAATTCCTCTCTTATAAACCAGCAAATTAAATACCAACGAATTCACTATTTCAACACAGAAATTGAATCACACCCGAATTGACCAAGTTAAGGTGCATAACACAAAACCAACACTTTCATAAAAGTGAATTTACTTACAGCAACATTTCTCCATGGCCTGATTTACAATTCATTGGCCCTTACAACACATACTTGGCTTGACCTTAAAATTTGTTCAGCTTTACTCTCCAAATATCTCTCTTTTAACTATTCAAGTGTATTTTTCTTCACAAAACCCACTCCTATTTATACACAAATAATGCATTTAATTCACTCAAAATATCTCTCCACCTAATCCTCAACTAATCCCATACATAGAAATCCTAATCCCAAATTTTACTCCTAAACTATTTCTCTCATATCCTTTTATTTATTAAAAGAATATTTACATAATCCTCTCTTTTCATAATTATCTCCTATTTTATTAAAAATAACAAATTAATTAATAAAATATTAAAAATTGTCACACCCCCTTTTCTAACATTTTTACAAATGAAAAATGCCCTTGATGCTCCTGCATCAGACTCCCAACGTTAAAATAATCATGATCGCCTGATCATGTGTTTGGATCTATGTATACCTGGATTCCATATCTTGTGCTTTAACTTTCCACTTGTCGCTGCTTCTTTCTGATGTTCTTCTCCAGGTTTCCACACTTTATGCTGCATCGCTCTACTGGTTGTGCTCTTGCAATCTTCTACTATCTTCCTTTTGCTGCTTCTCCTTTGTTTTACTGTTGCTGGTCTCTTCCGAGATTCTTTCATCATCATCCGCCTCATCATTTCAATTTCTCTGTCTAATAGACTTTCTCCAGAATCTTCAATAAAACCTGTACTCACAAAACAATTGTTAGAATAAAAACCATAAGGCTTCAGTGCCTCTTCTGTTGCTGTCAATGTTGTCTCAGCTGTCACCATAAATGTCATCCCATATGTTGCTCTAGATGTCACTATGGATGTTGCTACCTCCGAAACTTCCTGTCCCTCTGCAACATTCCTTTGCTCGTCACCTGCAATTTCATCTGCAACTTCTTTCTCTGGTTCAAACGTCTCCAGCAAACACTTCAGCATTTCATCAACATGCTGCAAATTAACTCCAGCATAACCTCCATCTTCCCCTTCGACAATATTCAGTAATTGTCCACCATCATCTTGATTGATTCTGTCAATCAAATCAAGTTCTTCAAACATTGTAGCCTCATCTTCTAACATTGTAGCAGCTCCAAAATTTCGTACACCAGTCTTCTCTTGGCTATACAGACAAGCCAACTTTTCCTTGTCACCCAAGGTAACAAGCCTCTGTATATGAGACATGATTGTCTCATCTCCTTTCTGAAATAGTTCTTCTTCTCTTGAGACAATTCCAAGTGATGGACTGTCTCCTACATCACCTGTAAACACAATCAAATTGTCAGCATCAAAATCACAAGACCCAATGGTCTCACTCGTTGATTCAGTCACCAATTTTTCTCTCTGCAGCTCCAAATCTTCTTCAGGACTCATAACGTCTTCATTGGCTTCCTCCTCAGCTTCCTCTGGCAACACTCCAGTATGCTGCTTTGAGTTCCTTTCCAACTTCCTTGTCAGCACATCAGTATGCTGATTTGCATTCATCATGAGACTGTCAGCTAGTCTCGCCTTCTTACCATCCTCTGCTTCATGACTGTCATTCATGAAAACTTCCTTGCCTTGCTTCCTCAGCAAATTATCCTGCACATAAGTCCTCTGTCTCTCCAATTCTCTTCTCTGAAGATCTAGTTTCCTATACAATTCAACAATTTCATTAGGAGTAGAACTCGGAAACTTCACACAATTTTCCATGCCTTCACCAGCTCTTGACCAATCATCAACTGGTCCTCCTCTCTCTGCACCAATATTCTGATTAGAATTCTCTATCTTCATTTCCTCCTGAGATCTTGTTATCTCAGCATCGATCTGAATAGCCTTCAGATTCAATTCTCTCTTCTGAACAAACTCTATAGCTTGCTCATCTCCCTGCACTGTACCTACAAACATACACAACTCATTAGTTTTAAAACCACAAGACTTTTCAGTCTTGACTGCTTCCTCCAACACTTTCCTTTGAACAGATCTGCATGTGGAATCTTCAAATTCCATCTCCGGCTCAAGAACTCTAAGTTCTTTCTTCAATAAGGCAATTACACTTTGCCTCAACTTCATCTGCAATTGTCGCCAAATCACTCTCTTTCCCTTCAGTGGAAAGATCCATCCTCTAATAGGAGTCTTCTGCGCTTACGTGTTCATACAAGTACACATGTGTGTACCTTCATTACGCAATCTCTCTTTCTCGACACCATAGGTCATCCTACCGCTGGCCTTTCTCTGGACCTCTTCTATGATCCTCCATGATCATCTTCTCACTTACCATGAGTTGCACTAGCCTACTGCAACAAGCTCATCTTCTTAGTCACTTACCTCACCAAGTTCTCCTCACTACAGTCTTTTGGTAAGTATTGGTTCCGCTACACCCTGCGGAACCTCTTAGCCTCCCTACCTTGCTCTCTCTCTAGGCTATCTCTTAACTCACCTTTTTCTTAGGAACAACGCAATTGTCCTCCCTATCCGGCCTTTAGTTGAATGCAGGGTTCAACACTGTCACTCCTGCGCAACCATGTTGCATTTACAAATTTCAAATCAGAAAAATCATCTCACCTCTTAAGATCTTGCATGATCTTTTCCTCCCTGCAATCCTGTTCACTTGTGTAGTTTGCATATCAGATTTAGAAATCTGATTTTCCTTTCAATCATTCATCATATATTCAAAAATACATTTCAATTCTTCAACAAAACCTTCTTGTATTCATTCAGAAACAAACATCTTTCATTTCAACAGAGCCAAGCTTTGATACCAAAAATGATGCAGGGCCACCCCTGCAATACCCAGAATCTTTATCACACGCATATAAACATGCATCTCAGCGTTTTCCCCAATCAAAAACCTCAATAGCTGGCAATTTCACAACTGCACCATTTGCATGCGGAAGCTATCTTCAACATATGTTCAAAATCATTCACCATTGATTCCATGCCTTAATTAAATGCCATCATATATGGAATTATATCAATTTCAATATCTACTCCTCTTCAGGAAAATTCATAAACTTTCAATCAAACCTGATCCATACACACCCAGATTTCATTCATTCTTGAGCATTATCTATATGGTTTCCATTTCACATTAAATTGCACAAAGTTTTATCTCAACCAAACTTCAATACAATAGCCCTTTTTGCAGAACCATATTATAAACCCTTTTAATTCTGGTTTTAAGCCCAAATACTTCTCATTAGTCATTTCCACAATCATTTATATATGGGCTTTAGTATCGGATTTCATATATTCAGAAGTCAACAAACAAATGCGCCCTTGCCTTTTCATTATAACCCATATTCAAGGTATGTTCACCAATTGTTAGAGGTCTATGTTCAAAATCATTTTCAAAACAAATTTCTCCAAAATACACAAATCACAAAGATACAAATCATTACAGATATCTATTCGGCCAAAATCTCAGACGATGCCTTCTTGTGTTGGAAGAAACCTCGGAAATTGAACATAGCAATACGGTGACCTTGGCTCCCAAAAAAATAGATGTCACTTAAAACCTTTTGAGCTAATGAAGCTTATATAACACCATAGATTTATGGAATAACTAAAAGGCTGAAATCAATAATGATGCTTGCACAAAAACTTTAACCGCAATTATCGCTTTGCATAAATATATCCATGCATAAGAATGTTCCTTCATGATGACATGTATGCACCTCAATCATCTTTCATTTTATTCAGCAAACGCTCCACCAACCTTCGGATATTACTCTTTAACGCAAATCCAAGAATAACACTGAGAGAAAAACTTGCAAGAGAAATTTTAGAACAAGTCCATGCAGAAACCAAATACCTGGGTGTTTTCCGACTTATCATATCTCTGGAATTAGCCACGAGATCGAGCCTTGCTGACATAAAATAAAATCCCTCTGCCCATTCAGATGACCATGGTGTTTTCTTGCCTGCGTCTTAAACACACATTAAAATAATTCAAATGTAAATTGCTATCTATTAGACTTCAACACTGCAAATCGAATTGGAAACATTCACCCAGTTTTACAATTAATAATCGACCTTCCATTAATGCTTCGAATTGCCATTTAAACTTATGGCAATCACTGTGGGTGCTAATTGCTTAGCTCACGCCTGCAAATCATTAATTCTTCTGACATCGACTTTCAATTCTCTGTTCCTACTTAAGATTTGTGCTTTTTCATCCAAGAATTATATTGGGGCTTAATAACAGGAAGTATGAACCGATCCTATAGAGAGAATTTGAACCAACTCAGCGCCATTCTAATGCAAACAGAAGTTTAAAATATCAATTGCCATATCATTATCCATCCTTTCAGCTTGGGCGCATAAATCGATACTCATTCACAAAGCAAAGCTCACAATCTCTTAATGCAAATATCGCTCTTCTTAACCATACTTTGATTACAAAATTCTCTCATACACACACAGCAAATTGTTACTAACGTTTGAAGAGCATACATTACAATTCTTCTCTTATAAACCAACAAATTAAATACCGGCAAATTCACCATTTCAACACAGAAATTGAATCACACCCGAATTGACCAAGTTAAGGTGCATAACACAAAACCAACACTTTCATAAAAGTGAATTTACTTACTGCAACATTTCTCCGTGGCCTGATTTACAATTCATTGGCCCTTACAACCTGCCCGAAGGCTTACAGCCTTGACTGTTCAAGCCTGCTCTCAATCACACTCTCTCTTTCCAACTATCCCAATGTATTTTTCTCTCAAAACCCCCTCCTATTTATACACAAATAATGCATTTAATTCACTCAAAATATCTCTCCACCTAATCCTCCCATAGAAATCCTAATCCCAAATTTTGCTCCTAAACTATTTCTCTCATATCTTTTAATTAATTAAAAAGATATTTACAAAATCCCCACTTCTCCAAATTATCTCCTATTTTATTAAAAGTACCAAATTATTTAATAAAATATTAAAAATTGTCACACCCCCTTTTCTAACATATTTACAAATGAAAAATGCCCTTGATGCTCCTGCATCAACGCCGATATGTGATTTGCGATAAGTTTTACATTTCCGATTGCGCTTCGCGATTGTCCCCACCTCCACGTCATCCCTACCTTTATCACACATCGCACATTGCAAGCTCAAGAGGAATGGCGCTAAGGGATATGGTATAAAGGCCGAAATGCGAAGTGTGACAATGTTTCATATCATCGCTTGCGATTTGCGATCGGCCCCACCTCCCTTGCCACGTCATCCCTCCCTTTATCCCATATTTCACGTTGCAATCGCAAAGCTCAGGAGGAATGGTGCTAAGGAATATGTTATAAAGGCCGAAATGCGATAAGGGGCGGATGTGATGTAGTTTCAGAGTTAAAATGCAAAGGATTTCAAATACGGAAGTAAGGACCTTTCCTTTGAGAAATCACATCGGAGGTAAGAGGAGGCTTATAACAGAGTAGCAAGGAAAGCCGAAATGCGATGGACATGCAAACGCGATGCCATTCAAAGGTTAATTCAAATTTATTTAAAGTCCAGGATTACTTGTAGTTGCGTTGTTTTATGAAGAAACGTGAACGTGGGCAATAGACTCGGGTAACGCTCGACCCTGTGTAGAACAACGTTGTATGCGGTGGTGCCTTGTAAATAAATGGAAGACTGAACGCTGCGGGCACGAGCAGAAGAGGTAGATTCGGGCAGAAGGGGACATGATAACATTGTTTGAAATGCAGAGGCATAGGCAGAGTCAGGCAAACGGAGCATATAGTGGCACTATTGGAAACGCAATAGCTAGGTCAAGTCGGGCAAAGAGGCGTCATTGCAGAACTATTCAAATACCACATCAGAAACAAAAAAGACATGACCGCAAGAAAAAAGACAAATATTGAACTCTGGAAGAAATGCAGGGCAGGGATGTTTGATATGTCAGGGAGACACATCAACACTCCAGGGAGACGCATCAGCAACAAATCAGATTCAACAAAAAGAATAATATTTGTTTTCTTTGTTTGTTAATATCAAAGCTATAGTAATGTCCTCAATTGCAATGTAATTAACAGTTTTAAAAATTTAGGTAGTCGAAGTAGTTCAATAAATTCTAGCAGTTACGAACTGTTTTTGATGTATTTAAGCAAGACAGAAAGAAAGAACAAAGGGTTCCGAGTTTTGGACCTCTGGAAGACTAAAGCTTTGGTACTTACATTTCTGAGTGATTAATGAAAGAAGCATCAAGTTTCCTGCAACTGTTGATGGTGATTCATTTTTCCCATGCCACTTTGTGACCCTTCTTCCTGGAATGAAGTGAAGTAAAGTAGTTGTCGGTCTCTTAATTACATTTGTGAGTAAGAGTTAAATAACTTGAATTTGCACTCCTTCACTCCAAATCCTCTCCCTTCACAAATTCTCTTTGGAACTTAAAAGTAATAGATTCTGTGTTTACAACATATTATTTTGAGTTTCCTCTCTATCCATAAATTCATTATGAAGTTTAAAGTGGTAGATTCTGTGTTACAACATATCACTTTGAGTTTCTTTTGCAGTTCTTCTTTTCCATTCGGATATCAACAGTTAATGGCATTGTAGAGTCTTTCATTATACCAGATTATTACGAGTTTTAAAGAATTAATTTCCAAAGGGATTGAACGAAGACCACTTGATATAATTACTTCTGTGACATATTGTTAGAAAATTTCTTAAGCACTGATTCCTTTTCACGGCCAAGGAATTGTCTCTTAAGATACAACATTTTATTGCGCCGTTGCTGGGGACGAAGAGATGAAGTTTATTTTCCCTGGGTTTTTCACATTATTTCCTTTGGTTGTTCAGTGAGGAGGAAATATTCGGCTGTGTTTGTTATTCTCATAATTCTGGCTCACAAAAGGCCTCACACGAGGTCGGATACCTCATAACAGAAGGTCCCTGCTTTGTTAGACCCTGAAATATTGGTTTCTAAAAGGGTTCGGAAACCCAAAACCCCCTCAACACCTAGTCCTACACTGTCCGTTCTTGACAGTAGTTCCAGTAATCCTTTGTTTGAAGATATGTTTAAAGTACTTTCTTTCTTGGAACAAGTTCCACCCTTCACACCAATTTATTTTCAAGAACCTAAGTTGGAAGAACACTCCTTTGAGTCTGTTTCTTTTACTTTTACTCAAGCTCAACAAACTCCAGTTGTTGGTCCCTCTGCCATTGTCCATCAACCCACTCCCATATCAGTTTTACCTCCACCTTCGTTCATTTTCACAGCAGGTTCATTGACTGCATCTAACCAAGGAACAATCAATCAAGGTGCAAACATGGCAGCACCAACTTTTTTGTTGAACAAATATGATCCACTTAACCTTCCACAACCAATGAATGCAATGCCGCATGAGTATCTTAAATTAATCCCACGTTTTACTGGAGAAGATGAAATAACTGTAGAAAAACACTTGCCTGTGTTTTGTAATTTTGCTGAAAATATGAATGTAGAACATCTTGATGTTGTAATGATGCTTTTTGTTTAGTCTCTGGATGGAGAGGCTAGAAAGTGTTTTAAGGGATTGCCAAATGATTCTATTAATACATGGGAATAACTAGAAAATCAATTCACTTAGAGATGGGATGAAAAAAGAGATAATGGATATTCACTAACAAAATTCAATGCAATCAAAAGAAAACCAGATGAGAATATATCAAATTTTATCAGAAGGTTTAATAAATTGTATAATAGTTTGCCTGTAGAAATGAATCCCCCTCCTGTTGGAGCAAAGGTATTTTTTGTTGGGGATTTTGAAGCTGATTTTAGTTTTACACTTAGAGAAAGGAGATCCCCTACTCTAGAGTAGATACAGACAAATGCTTTAGAAATTGAAGCTAATATGACTACAGCGGGGAAGGCCAAAGGGAAACAACCAGTCCAAAAGAAGGGGAAAGCAAAATAAGAATCATCACAAGATCAAAGAATTGAAGATATGACAAAGGTGATAAAAAAAATTGTCAAATAAGCTAGTTAAGATGGAATTGGAAAGAAAAAACTCCGAAAGACAAGTACAACAAAACTAAGGAGGATTTAACCCTCAATTCAGAAGACAACCACTGCAAATTTTGCAGAGGGAAAGAAAAGATCAAGACCAGGTTCAAGCACCATTATATATAGAAGAAACACCCAGAGAGTCAACAGAAGATGACCAAAAGGAAGCTAAAGATAAGATATCTGCTATGTACACAATAGAAGAGGATGAAGAGGAAGATTGTGAGGGAGAATATGTTGAAGTTGAAGTATCTTTTGATCATGAGGAAATGGATGAATATTGTAGGCAATTCACAGATTTTATCCAAGCTGAGTTACATAAAAAGTATGATTTAAGGTCTAGAAAGAGATCTAGAGTGCAGGATAATGAAGGTGAACAACAAGTTCTATTCCTCCTCCAATGGCGACTCCACAACAAAAGGACCCTGTAAAACAAGTCAGTAATGGGAAGCAACCTGTAAATTCAGTTAATAGAACAGATGTGCAACAGGGTGAACCTTCCCAGAGCAAATCAATTGATACTAATATTTTGGAGAGAGTTGTTCCTGTACCCGAACAAGCGGCAAATTCTAGAAAGAGTGAAGAATAACCTGAAAAGAATGTTAAACAAACTCATGCTTTCAGTTTGACAAAAGAGTTGGAGAAGGTAAAAATTCAGGTACCTCTTCTAGAATTAGCTAAAATACCAATCTACAAGAAAGAAATTTCAGAATTTATTAATCTCACACAGATTGAAGATATAAGTGACATTGTGAACTTACAAGAAGAAAAGCCAATGGTCACCTTTGGTCCTCATGTAGAACTAGACCCTTCTGTTCCACCATTCTATATTTCTTTGTTGCTTCATGATTTTACTCTCCATAATTGTATGCTGGACTCAGGTGCATCCCATAATCTCATGCCATTGTCTGTTATGAAGGAACTAAATTTTCAAATTACCAAACCTTACAGGGATATGTATTCATTTGATTCGAAAAGGGTGAAATGTGTTGGGTTAATTAAAGATGTAGTAGTTTCTTTGGCACAAGTTCCAGCAAAGAGTATAGTCATGGATGTAGTTGTTGCTGACATTCCATCCAGGTTTGGAATGCTCCTGTCAAGATCTTGGGGAGCAAAGTTGGGAGGTGTTCTAAAATTAGATTTCACTTATGCTATCATTATCCACTACCAATAAAGATGCAGGAAATTCCCCTATTTATAGTCGAGAAATAGAAGATCTTTCATGTTTCATGTTGCATGAAGATGCATAATTTGCTGAAGACACAGGGAAGCAACTCTCTTCAGCAGCTGTAAATATTGAGTTGCACTAAAAAATGATTTGGAAATGCTACTTTGATGGTGCCTACTCCAAGGAAGGCGCAAGAGCTAGATTCTTGGTGATATCGCCAGAAGGTAACCTCATGCCTTTTTCCTTCAAGTCAGAGTTTGATTCAACAACAATGTAGCTAAGTATGAGGCCTTGATCATTAGCCTTCAAGTTGCTAAAAAGATGGGAGTTTAGTGTATTTCAATTTTGGACCAAGCATCCAAGATTAAGTGCCTTGACCAAGCATCCGAGATTAAGATCATATAGGAATGAAGTTTGGGATCTGATAAAGAACTATTTTGAAGCCTTAAATCTTCATTTTATTCCGAGGGAGGAGAATAGATTGGCAGATTCTTTAGCAGTTGCAGCTAGCACCTTCAAGCCACCTATGAATCCAAGGTTAAGGTACGAGATTGAAATTAGACATAGACCCTCTATTCTCGATAATGTGAAACATTGGCAGGTGTTTGAAGACGATGAGCAGAAAAATCATTTCTTGAGAAGGATTGGAAACTTTGAGGATGCTGAGATAGATCAAGAAGAAGAACAAACAGAGCAAACAACATAGGTAAGACATTTCAAAAATTCAATAGGTGATCAGAAGATTATTCAGTTGAAAGATAATGTACTCCCTAAAGGTTTG
This sequence comes from Pinus albicaulis, assembly GCA_034641835.2. Taxonomy (NCBI): domain Eukaryota; kingdom Viridiplantae; phylum Streptophyta; class Pinopsida; order Pinales; family Pinaceae; genus Pinus; species Pinus albicaulis. Next base: position 869,520,024 of record CM076581.1, on the reverse strand, counting down.
GTTCCTCTTGAGATACTGTTTGATTCAAATGATGTTGTTGTTAATTCAAAGAAAATACATCAAGAGGAAGAGATGGAAGATTGTAATTTGGGAACTCAGCAAGAGCAAAAAATGGTGAAATTATTCAAAGGTGTTCCCAAAAATTATAAAGAAAGATATATTGATCTCTTAAAAAAGTATATGGATGTGTTTGCTTGGTCATATGAAGACTTGAAAACGTATGATAAAAACATAATACAACATGATATCCCATTGAAAAAAGGAATCAAACCACACAGAAAAAAGCTCAGACAGATTAATCCATTACTGTTAGCTCCAGTTGAAAAGGAAGTGAAGAAATTGCTGCAAGCAAAAATCATAGTCCCTCTTAGATATTTGGATTGGGTTTCTAATCTGGTTCTTGTGAGGAAGAAAAATGGAGAGATAAGATTGTGTGTGGACTTCAGGAATTTGAAGAGCATCTCTAAAGGATAATTATCCTTTACCTAAAATGGATTATGTATTACAGAAGGTGACATGAGCTTACATGATGTCTATGGTTGATGGATTCTCTGGATATAATCAAGTGGCAGTGGATCATAAAGATCAGAAAAAGACATCTTTCAAAACCCCTTGGGGCACCTTCACGTATGCAAGGATGACATTTGGCCTTATGAATGCAGGTGCAACTTTTCAGAGGGCCATGGACATAGCGTTTGTTGTAGACAAGTATGTGGTTATATATTTAGATGATGTAACTGTTTTTTCAGGATCAGATGATGAACACCTGGAACATCTGCAAAGAACTTTAAAAAAGTGCAGGAAGTATGGTCCATCACTAAATCCAAAAAAATATTTGTTTTCCTTGGATGAAGGTAAATTATCGGGTCAGTAAAGATTGATCCAACAAGGGTGGAGGCAATTCAGACCATTCCTTTACCTAAAAGCAAGAAATATATTCAGATATTTTTGGGAAAAATAAAATTTCTGAGAAGATTTGTACCAAATTATGCTAAGATTGTGAGAAATATAATTGACATGTTGAAGAAAAACGCAGAAGTAAGGTGGGATAAATAAGCAAGAGAATCATTTGCCAGAATAAAAGAAGCACTCCAGGAAGCTCTTGTTTTAACAAGTTCCGATTATCAAAAGGTATTCAAATATTTTCATTTGCTTCTCCCACTAGTGTTGCTGCTGTGTTATTGCATAAAAATGAGGATAGTAAGGAACAACTAGTGGCATTCATCAGCAAAGTTCTCAGAGATGCTGAGCTCAAATATAACATTTTGGAGAAACATGTGTATGCATTGGTCAAATCACTCAGAGCCTTCAGGACTTATGTGCTACAATCCCAAATAACCACTTATGTACCTAATTCTGTTGTCAAGGACGTGCTGGTTCAAAGTGATGTTGAAGGAAAAAGAGGAAAATGGATAGCTAAAATACAAGAGTATGATTTGGACAATAAACCCACCAAGTTAATCAAAGGACAGGGTTTAGCGAAGTTGCTAACAGAAACAAATTTTCAAGCATTGCGAATTAACATCTTGGCACCATTGGATGGAGCTGACAACGAAGAAGGTTAGAATAAGCCCAAAACAGGTATTTAATGCAAATTTTTGTGTTCATATTGGTATAAATATGTTGTTCATTACATGTGTTTCTTTTCTTTCCCATCTTCTTTGAATAGAACCAAATACAGAGCTCTCAAGCTTAAATATCAGCCATATGTCATAGTAGAAGCAAAGTTGTACTGGAAAGATCCTGCTGGTATTTTGTTGTTGTGTTTAACTGAAGGTGAATCCATTGAGGTTATCAAGGAATATCATGAAAGTCTATGTGGAGGACATTATAGTTGGAAGGTCACAGCCCATAAAATCCTCGAGTCAGGTTTCTATTGGCCCACCTTCTTTGTAGATGTACATAGATTGGTTAGAAGTTGTCAAAAATGTCAGTTGTTTGCTGAGAAGAAAATACTTTCTCCATTACCTCTTATCCTTGTGTTCATAGAAGAGCCCTTTAGGCAGTGGGAATTGGATTTTATTGGAGAGTTCAATCCACCATCAAATGGGCGGTTCAAATGGATTATAAATGCCACTGGTTACTTCACAAAGTGGGTTGAAGCAATCCCCACCAAGAAAGAAAATGACCAAGTGGTGATGAAGTTTTTGGAGGAGAACATCTTCAGTATGTTTGGTTGTCTAGTTAAGATTGTAACTGATAATGCTCAAGTATTTAATTCTGCTCGATTGATTAATTTCTACCAAACATATAATGTAATCTTGTCACATTCCGCAACATATCATCCACAAGGGAATGGGTTAGAAAAATCTTCAAACAAGACCTTGGTTAGGATTTTGAAGAAGACAATCACTGAAAATCAGAAAGACTGGGATTCAAAGTTGAAGTTTTCTCTTTGTGCAGTCCGAGTAACCACTGGGAGGTCTACTGGCAAGTCGCCCTATGAATTGGTTTATGGAACTCAAACACTATTTCCTACTCAGTTGGCCAAGCTAGTGATTGCTTTCCTTTAAGAAGCTCAGGAAGAACCTAATGCTGTAGTGAGAAGATTGAACAAAGTGATTGAATCAAGTGAAAAAAGAAACAAAGTTAGAGATAACTTGATTTCTTATCAGGAAAAGATGAAGTCCATATTTGACAGAAAAGCAAAAGAAATCCTCTTCCAAGCAGTGGATTTAGTATTAAGATGGGACACCAGAAGGGAGGATAAAGGAAAGTATGGTAAGTTTGACCCTCTCTGGTATGGTCCGTACAGAATTTCTGAAGTCGGATCAAATGATACTTTCATCCTAGAAGATTTAGATGGAGAATATCTGCAGCTGCCTGTGAATGGGCGGTATTTGAAGCATTATTTTGAGCATTAAAAGTCAACATTCCACCATTGTAAATACCGAATTGCTCATTGTTCATATGTTACCAAGCAATGTTTGACACCATTCCCAATGGATAAGGCACTAATCTACAGTTCTTAGTGCTTTCATGGAAAAAATCACTATCCCTAGGTGGAGCCAGATGTTGTGGCTCATTTGCATTTACTTTTGAAATATTTCTCAAAACACCAAAAAAACATATCTGTTAGAAAATGTAAAATTTTTGTATACCGAAAAAGATTTTTTGATTTATAAGTTAGTGTATCGACATTATGTACGGAGATGTGAAGGAGGGTCGAGTCAGGCTTACATGCATAGCAGTTTAGGACTCAGACCGATTGATGCGTTCAGAACATTGCAGACAGGTCAGGGTCGATTTGTGCAAATATACGTGCAGAACAGTGTTCGGAGGCTTAATCGCAGTTGCATGTGGAAGGCCTTCCTACATATTGCAAATCGCAATCGCAAAGCTCAAGAGGAATGATGCTTACGAACTATGTTATGAACGCCAATATGTGATTTGCAATAAGTTTTACATTGCCGATTGCGATTCGCGATTGTCCCCACCTCCACGGCATCCCTACCTTTATCACACACCGTACATCGCAAGCTCAGGAGGAATGACGCTAAAGAATATGTTATAAGGGCTGAGATGCGAAGTGCGACAAGGTTTCATATCATTGTTGCTTGCGATTTGCGATCGGCCCCACCTCCACTTGCCATGTCATCCCTCCCTTTATTGCATATTGCACGTCGCAATCACAAAGCTCAGGAGGAATGGTGCTAAGGAATATGTTATAAAGGCTGAAATGCAATAAAGGGCGGATGCGATGTAGTTTCACAGCTAAATTGTAAAGGATTTCAAATCCGGAAGTAAGGACCTTTCCTTTGAGAAATCGCATCGGAGGTAAGAGGAGACTTATAAAGGAGTAGCAAGGAAAGCCGAAATGCGATGGAAATGTCGACGCGATGCCATTCAAAGGTTAATTCAAATTTATTTGAAGTCCAAGATTACTTGTAGTTGCGTTGTTTTATGAAGAAACGTGAATGCGGGCAGCAAACTCAGGTAATGCTCGACCTCGTGCAGAATATTGTTGTATGTGATGGCACCTTGTAAATAAATGGAAGACTGAACGCTGCAGGCACGAGAAGAAGAGGCAGATTTGAGTAGAAGGGCACATGATAACATTGTTTGAAGCGCAGAGGCATAGGCAAAGTCAAGCAAAAGGAGCATATAGTGGCACTGTTGGAAACACAACAGCTGGGTCATGTCGGGCAAAGAGGCATCATTGTAGAACTCTTGGAATACCACATCAAAAGCATAAAAGACATGACAGCAAGCAGAAAAGACAAATATTGAACTCCGGAAGAAATGCAGGGCAAGGATGTCCGATTTGTCAGGGAGACACATCAACACTTCAGGGAGACGCATCAACAATAAATCAGATTTAACAAAATGTAATATTTCAAGTTTAATTTGTTTTCTTTATTTGTTAAGATTGAAGCTATAGTGATGTCCTCAATTGCAATGTAATTAGTAGTTTTAATAGTTTAGGTAGTCGAAGTAGTTCTAGAAATCTAGTAGTTACAAACTGTTTGTGATGTATTTAAGAAAGACAGAAAGAAAGAACAAAGGGCTTCGAGTTTTGGACCTTTGGAAGACTAAAGCGTTGGTACTTACTTTTCTGAGTGATTAATGAAAGAAGCATCAAGTTTCCTGCAACTGTTGATGGGGATTCGTTTTTCCCGTGCCATTTTGTGTCTCTTCTTCCTGGAATAAAGTGAAGTAGTTGTCGGTCTCTTAATTACATCTGTGAGTAAGAGTTAAATAACCTTAATTTGCGCTCCTTCACTCCAACTCATCTCCCTTCACAAATGCTCTCTGGAACTTAAAAGTAATAGAGATTGTATTTACATCATATTATTTTGAGTTTCCTCTCTATCCATAAATTCATTCTGAAGTTTAAAGTGGTAGATTCTATGTTACAGCATGTCACTTTGAGTTTCTTTTGCAATTCTTCTTTTCCATTCGAATATCATCAATTAATGGCATTGTAGAGTCTTTCATTATACCAGATTATTAAGAGTTTTAAAGAATTAGTTTCCAAAGGGATTGAATGAAGACCACCTGATATAATTACTTCTGTGACACATTGTTAAAAAATGTCTTAAGCACTAATTTATTTTCACGACCAATGAATTGTCTCTTAAGATACAACACCATCGATGCTGCCAAAGAGACCAACGAACGAATGGTTGTATAACTTGTTGTTGGAGAAAACGTCTCTTCATAGTTGATGCATTCTTGTTGAGAGAATCCCCTAGTCACAAATCTTGCATTATATTTATCAATACTTCCATCTGTTGCATGTTTGATCTCGTAGAGCCACTTGGAAGTTACCATAGGTTTGTCTTCAGCCCTAGGTATGATCTCCCAAAATGCATGCTTCATTATATCCTCGTTCATGGCATCCTTCCATTCTTAGTGATTGACAACTTCCTCAAAAGTGGATGGCTTTGTTTGTATTAGGGTCATGTAGGTTTCATATACAAAATACCATTTGGGCTTCTTGCTTTCCTTGAATGTACCTTGAGTGTCTCCATGAAATTTTGTATCTAGTAGTGTAGACTTCAACTAGTTGGGTCTTTTTCTAGTTTCAGGGAATACCACAGGTTGCATAGGTTCACAAGGACCTTCATCTTCATGGTTTGATTCTTCTTATTCCCTAGTAAATTCTTCTTTGAATATCGTAAGTTCTTCATCATCAGAGTCCATAGGGAGATCCTTTGATTTATGGAATGCAATACTTTCGTCAAATATCACATCTCAACTTACTTCTATTCGGTGTACTTCCTTTATGTATATCCTATTAGAATTTGAAGAGTTATTGTAGCCAACAAATGTTCCCTTCATTTCTGATGGATTCAACTTCTTTCTCTTGCCCTTAGGTATATGAATATAGACAGGACAACCAAAAATTTGGAGATGATCCATGGCTGGTTTCTTCCCAATGAACACTTCTTTGGGAATTTTGTTATCTAGTTAATTGTGGGAACTTCAATTTTGTATGTATACATATGTATTTCTAGCTTCACCCCACAAAAATTTTGGTAAATCTTGATCATGTAACATTGTTTTTACACTTTCTTCAATGGATCGATTCTTTCGTTCTACAACTTGATTTTGTTCGAGATTATATGGTACTATCACATCCCTCTTAATCCCAGACTCCTTACAGAAAGCGAATATTTCCTTAGATGTGTATTCTCCTCCATTATCGTATCTTAATATCTTGATTCTCCTTTCTGTAAGGTTCTTTACTTCATCTTTGAATTCTTGAAATTTGATAAATACTTTATCCTTGGATCTCATTAAGTAAACCCATGTTTTCCTTGAATGGTCATTTATAAATGTGACATAATATAGATGACCTCCAAGTGATTTAGGAGTCATAGGACCATAGACATGGGAATGAATATGATCCAAGAATCAAGATTTCATTTGACTGTGAATCACTACTTATAAATGGTCCCTTGGTGTTCTTACCCAATGCACATCCCTTGCATACTACTTTGTGATCTTCTTTTAGTTTTTGGATTCCATCTACTATTGAATTTAGGGTTGGAAGGATTTTGAAATAGAGATGATTGGATCTTATATGCCAAAGTTCACATGGGCTGATTTCAATGGGAACTAAAGCTTGAGAAGGAGGAGATAACAACATGTAAAGTCTTCCTTCACGAATCCCAATCACTATGCTTGAGTTTTTACCCCATACTACAACTTTTCCATCAATTAAAGTCACTCTATCACCTTTATCTTCTAGGATTGAAAGGGAGAGTAATTTCTTCTGCAAACCTGGAAAAAATAAGATGTTGTTGAGATGAATATTGTATCCATTCTCCAATGCTATCGAGGTTGATCAAATTCCTCTCACAGGGTAGCTCTTATTATCACCAAGCTCTACGGATTATGAATATTTTCCTTTTGACAATTTCTTTGGTTGCTTGTGATGATCGGTCATGTGTCTTGATGCTCCACTATCGATCATCCAAATGCTCTCATCTTGAAATGTGCCAGTGAGTCCTGAGAAGAGTCCTTCATCCTTTGTCTTGGTCACTTCCTTCTTTGGAGTAAATAGGAGATTCCATACTTCGTTGATGCCTTTCTTGAGATGACTTGATACTTTTGAACACTTCTTTAGAAACCTTTTCGATGTAGTAGATATCTTCATAATGCCCTCAACCAACCTTAGCTCTGATACCATGTTGAGAAATATATTAGGGGAATGATTAGATTGATTTCTCTTTTATTGTTAACTGCATTTGATGTATTTTTACTTTTATTACTTTTTTATATTCTTTACTTATTATTATGTTTGTTTATCATCAAACAACTACCAAAACAAGAAGAACAAGAACTTAGAATATAGAGTGCAAACTAAGGCCAAAACCTCTCCACTTGAGAGGAGAACTCGAAAATATCTTCTCTTATAGATTCTTCAATTGACGAATTCTGATACCTCTAGACTAAGATCACTACCCTCTAAGACCAAGTCTAACCCTTCCGGATTTGTAGTCAAACCCAGTCAAATCTCTTCTAATAACACAACTTCGACCTCGAGCTGTAGAATTTCGGACTGTACTGCAAGTTTGGAATTTTCGGCCCTCTTGCAAAAATTCTTGCCACACGTATGAGCTTCTTCTAACCTCCCAAGGATTCCTCAGATATTCTCTTGGATTTTATCTTCTTCATGGAGCTTGAGGATGACTTATTGTGACCTTCACTGGCCTTCTTTCCCCCCCTTCCTCAAGATATAACATGTAGAAGAAAAACCTTAGACTAGTTGTAGAAACCCTAGCCTTCCTTCGCACGTATGATCGACAGATAGCTCGAAGAAAAGTTTCCTTTTTCCTCTTCCTTCTCCGTTGCCTTCTTTTTCTTCCTCCTTCGCTTGAATGAGTGAGTGATGAATGTATGCCAAGGAGGTCAAGTTTCCTCCTTTATATAGGCTTCTGAAGGTGGACGTAGCTCCTCAAATTAGGCCGACATGCCAACTTCCATGTCGACTTGGTCTTGAAGGGTATTTTGATACTTTTAAGGACAAAATTAATTTTCTTTACAAGTTACAATGTGCCCAATGGGGTCTTCAACTTATGACAATGACTCTTTTGACTTCTTGACCTAGAAAAAACCCTAGAAACACTCAATGGGCTCTTGACCTATAAAATAAACTACCTTAATCATGAAACCCATGCTCTAAAAATAATAATAATAATTCTATTTCATTTTACAATATACAAGAATCAAAATTACATTTCATATTTATGAATATCAAACCTAGTTACATATTTCAACATCCTTTGAGAGGAAACCCACAAGAACTCTTCTCTTCTTATAGAATCTTCAAATGAAAAATTCCAAGACCTAAGACGCAAGACAAAGACCCCTCCAAGACCAAGTCAACCTCTCCTTTGATGAGCTTCTCTTCCACAAGGTCAACGCAAATAAAACTACTTCAATTTTTTATATTTTCAGTTTCACTTCATAATTTTGGCTTCTATTACAGGTCTACAATTTTTTATCTTCCCGAAATCACTACAGTTTCGCACGTGTGGGAAGAATATGGTAAATCTGATCTCCTTCTTCCTTTGCTCGGTATGCTTCTCTTTCCTTGATGATTCAGTCTTCAATCTTGATGCTTTTAACACTACATTCAGATCCTTGATGTGACTTCAATTCAGTTTTGTTGCAACTAAAAGATGCCCTAATTCTTTTTGCACATGTGAGAGTATTTAGCCAAAAATAGTCTCTCAAAAAACTTCGCGCTTTCTTCTTGTTATCACCAAATTGATCTTGATATGCTGCTCATCAATCAACTCAATGTAACTCTTTCAAACCACTTCTAACTGAAGATTAGCCTCTTCAATTTGAGAGCGCTCTCTTAAAGGGGATTTATGATTTTCAATAGAAATAATACTAGATGGCTAACTCTATGAATTGTGACTTCGTTTTGTATGATTGCAGGTTGAAAAATGAAGGCTTGGTACCATTGGGCTATGGAGTCAACATCAATGAACTTAGTTAAAATAATGCTTCACATGGAAGCTGAGGCAAATAGAGATTTTTAATAAGGATGGTTCATACACACAATATAAGGAAAACACAACAATTTAACCCCTAAAGGAAGTCAGAGCATGATAGCATGAATTCTGAGTAATTAGAGATAAAATTCACTGCAAGTGATTAGACAGAAAAGATATAGAGCAACAAAACATTAAACACCTCATTAGAATATCAAGTCTGGAAGCAGAATGTCATTGTATATTACTGATAATGGAAAAACTTAACAAGTAGTAATTTGGTGAAATATTCTCCAGCCCTTTGCTCTTCGATGTTCATTCTATAAATAGACATTCTTTACAATGTAAATGATCTGCCCAGCTGGCTAGATCCTCGAACTCTAACTCTGACACCTAACATAACTGAAACTACTTTCTTGGAACATAACAATGATAGCTATCCTTTAAGAAGTCATACTCCTAATAGGACTCTACTTCCTATTTATTACATTCAATTTTTCTAACAGTAAAACAGTTACATAATAGAGATCACATGTTTGAGAGACAATTCATCATCACTTAACATATTTAAAATACCCGTAGATTTAGGAAACACAATCCTACTTTTTAGGAATGGATAATCTTCACTTTAATCATTAATTTTCCTTTTGAGTTGGATGTGTGACACTCATTTTGAGTAATGAGTCTCTGTTGGGATGGCCCACTGACAAGTTGGATGTCTCCAAATGGCTGGTGTGTTGTTGGAACCCTCAAAAACCTTCAAAAGAGCTTTTGCTACGAAATAGGGCAGTTTAGGCAGTTTCGTAGCGAGTTTTCGTAGCGGATAAAATCTTGTCATTTCGTTCATCTCCTTGCCACCTTTGCTGGTCAAAAAACTTTATTATGCCAAAACATCTTGAAAACAAACAACTCCCCTCTTTAATCCTTCACAAAATTGAATTCCAAAGAAAAATTACATCTTCAGAATTTTCATAGCGTTTTTTTGGCTTCAAGTCTAAAGCACACTATGAAACTGCCTAAAAAACCAGAATTTGCTATCTTTGTGACTGTCTTCAAAAATTTATCTCCTGAGGCAAAATTTAGGTTCTTTGCAAGCCATGAACCTCATCAAACATATTTCAGCTCAACTTTTCACTCTTTAGGAGTTTTTTCTTCTTTTACAATTAATTGGCTAATGGGTTCTTCAACCACTCTCATTTTCAGCCCTTTCTTTTCTAGGTCAACTTGAATCAAGTCCAGCTGCTCCTGAAGATCTTCCACTTAATCTTTTAATGCTTTGTTTTTAGCTTGTAAGTGGAAGTTCATCTTCCTGGTATGTTTGAGCTCCCCTCTTAATGGTTGAGTCCATTTCAACAATATTTTGGCATTGTCCAAAGATTTTGAAACACTTGAGACTTGCCTCTCCCAATTTTTCATCATTTGTTCAAATTGAACCTTCTCAAACTTGTGCTTTTCTGCCTCAGACTTCAAATTTAATATCTCTTTACCTGCTTCCTTCAGCTGTTCTTTGAGGGTTTCTAATTCTTATTTTTCACTTACCTTCTCTTTTCCCTTTCTCTGCCTGATAACAACTTCTTCCTTTGCTATTGGAGACAAATCTATGATGCTTATTGGATGTGCAACTTCACTGATTTTCTCTATCTTTTTGCTCTCCATGGCCTAAATTGCATGTGTGGTCATTGTCTTCCTTGGCTGAAATATAAAGCCAACATCATTACCTGCAAAATCTAATTTCTTAGCAGTCTTACATTTCTTCAGTTTTCTTCCACCATCTTCAATGTCTTCAGCTTGCGCTATTGGTGACTCTTCAATGTCAATTGCATGAAGGATATCCTCCAGTTTTCCTTTAGCCAATGTATGGCTTCTAGTGATCCTTTTGTTGCTTTGTTTGTTGACTTTATGTTTCTGTTTTGCAGGTGCTGCTTGAGGGGTGTCAGTCTCTTGTAGAGGTTCTGCTCCTATGTCCATTGGTTCTACAGGGGATGCTCTTTTTTCTTCTTCAACTACTTCTGCCATAGCTGTTGATGTAGCAGTTCTAGGTTTGGAGGTTTTCTTTGGAGTGACCACATCAATTTCATAACCACTAATAAACAATAAAGAAATCCAATCTCTGTCTAACCTTCTCAATTCTTCCAACACTAATAGCTTTATTAGACCGTGATGAAAAAGAGATGTCTCATTTCCTTCTGTCTTGATTTGAACCTTATCTGACATTTTCCCTAAACTTCTGTATAAATAGAAAGGTAAGTCAAGTGATCTCTTACCTACCAAATGCTGAAGAAGTATGAGATGGTATGAGTAGACCATGTGAAATATTCCTTCACATGTGAAATATTTTTGAATGACCATCAACGATTTGCATAATTCTCCTTCATAAAACTCCTAGGGATAGCATTGGTCAAATCAACTTCACTGTGTTCTTGCTTGAGAAACTCCTTGCAATCCTGCATTGTGAATTTGGTACCTTTAAACCACTCTTCACCGCCTCTAGGGATTCCTGTAGCTAATGATATGCTCTCTGGTGTCACTGTGAGATTCAAAATCCCAACCTTTGATGTTGTTCCTATGAAGTTGGTGGAAGAATCCTTTGAAACTTGTGTATGAAAACCCTGCAACCTTTGGCAGAATTGCAAACATCCATTCCTCCTTAAAACCTCCATAGCAGTAGGGTCTTCATTGAGTAATTTTAAATCCACGGGTTCATACCTATGATAATGGCCACCCTTGTTCGTTTTCTTTCTTGCAGCAATTGATGCTTTATAGTCTTCACTGCCTCACTTTCTGATGACACCTACAGAATTTGAATTTGACAGCAACCTGCTTTGATCGATGAAGCAGCTCTCTAGGGATCAATTCACATGCAAGGATAAACAATCATATGACAAAAGGTTGTTTGGGGTGAGGTTTAAGAAGGTTAACTAATAGCTTGGGTTTTAATCATAGCATATGTAAGCAAAAAGGATGATGATTACATCAAACACGGTTGTGTACATTTGAATTTTACCATAACGACCTTGAATGACCTCCACCTTTACTTCTCTAATCATAAACTAACACCTCATATAACTCTTACAACCCTGGCTAAAAAACACAATTTCGTAGCGAAATCTGCTTCTGACATATTCGCTACGAAACTATTAGGCAGTTTCGTAGCGAAATCTGCAGATTTCCTTTGTAAATCGCTATGAAACTCTGAAAAACTGACAAGTGTGCACTTTTGAGTTTTAATGCATGGGGAATGACAACTGACATGATATGAGACTGATTTGACTGAAATGGCATGAATGGAGGTGAACATAAAAATTAGGATAGGCTTAAAAATGCAAAAATTTTCATATATCACATTGAAATGGCTTGGGAGACCTTATCCATTAAGTGAATGACCTGCATGACCCTATCAAGAAAAGTATCACAACTTAATGAGTGATAACATTTCTTTTCATTCTCCTCTTCTTCACTTTCCTTTTAAGTCACTATCTTCTCCTTGATCGAACTTTTTGGATGTGATATAAATTAGGTCAAGTGTCTATTATATATAGGCTTCTAGGGAGCCTTAATAAGACTGACCTGGTTTGTGTTGTTTAAACTAGGTTTTCGACTACATATATGGATTCAACACCCTGAAAAACCCCTCAAGAACTTGGATTTTTTGAGAAATCTAGGGCATCAAGTATTAGGTGATTTCTCTCCAATTAGTAACTGCTTGTGAGTGTTTTTTAATTCTTTAGATTAGGATCTTATTTTACTTAGGTTATTACTGTTTTTCTTCATCAAACAACTACCAATGCATGAACATAAATAAACAAGAGACACAAAATGTATGCTATCATCCAAGGCCAAAACCTCTCACTCTTTGAGAGGAAAACTCCCACAAATTCTTCTTATAAAGATTCCAATTGATGAATACCAACACCAAGACACAAGTTCTCTTGACAATCAATATTCTTCCTTAGAGATTCTTCCATCAAGTCACTCATGTTTGTTCTTCCTCTCATTGTGTTAGTATATTAGGATTCATGTCACTGTGTTTTGCACTGAGATCATTATGGCACTGAGATCCTCTCACTGTAGTATCCCCGAGACCTCATCACTGTCATGACACCGAGTTTCACTGTGACCCTCTCTTTGTGGTAGCACCGAGATCATCTCCTATCCAAGCTTCTTCTTATGGTGATACTGAAGTAGAGATAGCACCAAAACTGTGTCATCTGAAATAGAATTGAACCATAGTATGACATGTGACCGAAACTATGTCTAACATCTCTACTGGAATCCACATTGTGATCTCTACAATTAGACCACTATTCTTTGTACCTTTATCTGAGCTTATTTCCTGAAATAACATCCGAACTTGTCATTGCAATTTCCCATCTGAATTTCAGAGGTGACCAAAATTCTTGATTGTCGGAGAGGCCAAGCTACATATTTATAGTAGTCCATCCATGTATATTAGCTGACATGACCATATGAAGAGTTGTGTCTCCAATTTAGCTGAGCTGATGTGAGTTCTACATTTCATCTTGAAGCTGACTTGAAGAAGGATAACTAGTGCTTGTGTAGGAGGGCTACTGGACAATCCTATTGACTTATATACATTTGTAACATGCCCAAGAAGGGATCTTCATACTTGACATTAACTGTCTTTGAATTTCCTGACTAGCTGAAAAATCCTAAACACTCACATTGGATTGTGGAGATTTCACAACTCAAAGTTGTGATTCCAACAAATCCTTGCCAGATTTTGGGCAAATGAAACCAAAAAATAGGCATTGAAAAAACCTCCAAAATGTCTAACAGATAGACTATGGTTGCATAATAGGCTATCTTATTTCCTCTGGGATCGCGAAGACCTACCACACATGTTGTACCTAGTCTATCTTTCTTTCAAACTCGTCCATATTTTTTTTTTCTTTCTGGTCTTTTCATTTGTGTTTTGGTGGTGGTAGTTTTGTGATTATTTAACAAGAATTATATTTTGTAACAGTTGGAAGCAATTGTCTTACAAAACAAATGTGATTTAATCATAAATTAATGCTTTGGGTTATCATTGTTAGCTTTATATATCCCTTACCTCTTGTATTTTTGATCTACCAGGATGTTTGTGTGTTAATTTGTTAGGTGAAATAGATTTTTATAAAAGAAATTATTTTATATAAAAAAAAGATGTTAATGTAACATATAACAAAATATGTTAATGAAACAATTAATGTCGACTCTTGTGTAAAAGTGGTTTGGGAATAATTTAAGCTAGTTGGCTAAATTATTTTATTATAAATCACTTGGTCCACTAGATCCTGTTGTGTCACAGATTGGGTATGTATTTTGAGGGTCTAAGTCGAGTGGGTATTGCCCCTTTGAGGGTTGAATTGTAAATATTATGTAAAAATATTTTAATGCACGGTCCCTCATAATTAGATAGCATGGTTGAAATATTAGAGGGTGGAAAAAACATTAAATCCCCTCAGTTGTCAATTAATTAATTTTTATGGAAAAAATGAAATAAAATCCTAAGCCAACAACACCCACTACTAAGGATTGGAACATTCTCATGTCAAGGAAAACCTCCTCTCTATCAATAGAAGACAACCGGTCATTCGACAAGTCAATGCACCTGTATCCAACCAACCAGGTTGTTACATTGCATAACAAAAAATGCTAAAACAATTGAACATGTCAATATCGGGATCCTACATCGATGAAACTCGATTCCGTGGGGCATCATTTGTATAGTATCTCTAACCCTACTTTTATTTCATGTCATTAGATAATTATATTTCAGGCATTTATGTTATGTCTTTTATAGTTCAATTTGTTAGAGTAGAATTTTTTCAATTTCAGCGAGACTTACTATATATACATGATGATTTTTATTTTGAATGGATATTTATTTGATGGACTTATGTTTTCTTCGATGCAGGGTTATGGGGTTCTCACTTTACTTCATGGAAGAAACATGTCCCCATATGGAGGCAGATGTTGCACTCTTTTTGTCAAAGTTCCAATGAAGCAGATTTTCCAAATTTTTTTCAAAAGATCAGATCATCAATCAACAATTTATTGAGTCATTGTAAACCCATTCTGCAAGTTTTGTAATGTAAATTATGCTAGTAAGACCATGAATGTATGTAAAAACCTAGGTAAGCCTATTATTTTGGCAAGAGTTTCATCCTAGAAGGTTTTGTGTCTCACTGACACATGTTTTTCTAAACATAGATGGTCGATAGAGTTTTTCCCTCCAACCTCACCCCAAAGCTAGGGTGGAATTCTTCGTCAAAGTCTTAGGTGAGTCCTAGTGTTCTAGTCGAGTCTTATGTAAAAGTGGTTTGGGAATAATCTAAGCTAGTTGGCTAAATTATTTTATTATAAATCATTTGGTTTACTAGATCATGTTGTGTCATAGATTGGGTATGTATTTTGAGGGTCTAAGCCGAATGGGTATTCCCCCTTTGAGGGTTGAATTGTAAATATTAGGTAAAAATATTTTAATGCATGGTCCTTCATAATTATATATCATGGTTAAAATATTAGAGGGTGGAAAAAACATTAAGTTCCCTCAGATGCCAATTAATTAATTTTTCTGGAAAAAATAAAATTAAATCCTAAGCCAACAACACTCAATACTAAGGATTGGAACATTCTCATGTCAAGGAAAAAATCCTCTCTATCAATAGAAAACAACCAGGCATTCGACAAGTCAATGCACCTATATCCAACCAACTAGGCCATTACATTGCATAACAAAGAAAATGCTAAAACAATTGAACATGTCAATAGCGCGATCCTATGCAGAGAGAAGAAACCACCATCCTATTGCTACACAGGAAGAAGATGAACATGTGGATGCAAAAGTTCTTATTTGCAATGAACAATAGGTTTTCCTCATATGTAACTTATGGGTTGAAGCAGGTCTTGTCAATGGAGCCCTTGAGAAAGTTGTTTCCATTCTTTATGCACCTGGGGCGAAACCTCCTGAGTTACCATCATTTTTTGTTGTTGACTTCTTCTAATACAAAGGTCCACCATGGGATGCCTTCAACCCAATCTATGTTCCACTCCCCCCAATAACACGAGGTTATCGCAGGCAAATGCCCTTTCGAATGGCATGGGGATTAACAATACATAAATCATAGGGCATGACATTAGGAAAGGCTACATTGGACATTGGAAACATAAACCGACAAGGTTTAACATTCACTTCCATCTCTAGACTCAGAACCTTGGCTGACCTCTGCATCTCTCCACCATTTCCCTTTAGCCGCTACTCTCGCATCCAAGGCAATGCTTATGTGAAACGTAGACAACAAGATGAGTCCATCTTGATTGCGAAGTCTATACAACCACCCACAATGTGATCACTACATCCATTGTCTTCCAATCCCCTTTCAGTAAGTGTAGTTTTGACTCAATTGCCCCATGCCCTCTTCTACAACTTCCTATCCTTGTATTACGTTTTACATTTGATCAATATTTTATGCTTTCCTTTACTTAAGAACACTAATTCCCACATATCACATTCAACTAATTCAACAACTTTTGTTTTCACCCTCTTTCAGACTATCAGGATGGATAGTGAAAACGTGTCCCAACTATATCAATATTGTAAAGAGATAGATGACCAACAAGTTTCTCTTATTGACATAAACACTAGGCACCTTACACACTTGGTCTTCCTTCTCCATCGACTCCAGCCAACTATTGACCTTCTCAAAAAATTAAAGGCCATATTGCAATGACTTATACATCTTCATGAAAGGGATATAGTAAGAAAGCTTCAGTTGGATTGGTAGTCCCAGCATTCTCATTTTGGTGCTGTCAGAGATACAAAATGGTGTTTTCATTGCGATTGCACCCTTTGCATATATGTTTAGCTGTTGGTTCAATACCACTGGTTCAAAGGAAATGTAAAAAACTGAAAATGCAATGTGCTTGGTTCCAAACACTTATGGATTGCAATGAATGCAATATTATGCTACTTTATTATGTTGTTTTGTATGCTCTTTTTCACTCACCATCGTGGATGCAATATAGTTTGCAACTATTCCTCTATTTCATGACATATCGAATAAATATATTAGAAACTAATGCAACCACTTTTATAAGTTGTTGAATCTTATAAATACATAATGCTTCCTTTTGTTGATTTGAATATAGAGTCACAAATTCTTCGAATTTGATCAAAACCATTGTTATTTCAAAGCCTTTCAAAGAGCTTGTATATTGTCTTTATAATATAGAAATTGAAAATTAGTTATTGAATGTAAAGGCAATCACCCATCATGTCATCAAAGTTATAAATGTTATATTTGTTCCTTTGTAATTGTTATTTATTCATTTCAATTTAGTACTCATTGCACGTGCCATTAATTCCCTTACATTTTCCATCACCATAACAAAATCTTGTTCCAATCTCCCATGAACCTTGTCCATGCCTAGTTGAAGAAAAAACCATGGCTAGTTAAAAGTATGGGTTGTATGTAAATCATTTCTTACAACAATAAATAACAAAGTAGGATAGATTTCACAGTTAATGATCCGTCTCTTTAATTTCAACAAAATTCTCCATAGAGGCACACATTTGTCTGCCATTGGATGTTGTCTTTAATTTCAACAAAATTCTCCTTGGAGGGGGGAATTTGTTTGCGAGATACTTAATAAAATTTGTATAAAGGTGACTTGCCCGGAAAATTTTGTGAGCTATACAAGTATTTTATTGTTGCCTTTCTTTCTTCTAATAATCATTTCTTGCAAAGGACACAATTTATTTAGAATAATATAGAATTCTCAACATTTTGTTTAGATAGTCTAAAATAATAAGATAAGGTCGGGTTTCAGAAGTGGGTTTTCTGTAACTCTATTCTATTTGTTTAACTAATTTTATCGTGTCCTCCTCTGTGATGCTCTCTAGTTAGTTTCAAGGATTTTTTGTATATTGATTTCAATTCATCATTCATTACTTTGAAATCTATATTGATTTAAACTCACAGTGTCAGGGCTTTCTGATATCTTGCTTTAAATTCATCATTCATTACTTTGAAATCTATATTGATTTAAATTCATTATTAGAATAACTAAAATTGGTCAAACTAAAAAAACTCTCAATAGGGTTGATAGCAATGATCAATTGTTCAAAGGGGTCCATACTTGGTATTGGTCCCATGCATATGGGGAGTTTGGGAAAAAAACCCATAATACCAAGGATGATACCTATTCCTCGTGGCAGATCTCAAGGCCTCTCTAATGGATCGAGAGAATGAACTGCAAAATATCAAGGAAGAAAATGAAAATTTGAAACACAAAGAGCTTTCCATAAAAAATGGAACAAATGGAGAAATCATTTGCCATTGCCCCAAATTTCGACTCTTCAATTTCATTGGAAGGTAACAATTTGGTAAGTCAAAAACTCCAGGAGGTAGAAACTTGTGCACAGGAAAAAAGAAAGCCCCTTGCAAAAGTTGAGGTTGCTAATGCTAGGGAAGAGGAGACTATAGAGAAGCTAAAATTTGTCATTTTTGAGACGGAAAACAGTAGGCAAAGACCAAATAGATCATTAGATCAACTTGAGGCTGTACAGGCTGCTAACTTGGCTATGGAAGCCAAAATGAAGAGATTGAGGATACAAATTGAACAATGGAAAAAGGCAGCAGATGCAACAACAATGGTTCTGGCAACTGCCCATAATTGTGAACTAGACGGAAAACTTATGGAAATATCAGCCTCATTGGTTACTATCAGGCTCTGATGTTCTTAACATGAAAATGACATCTCCAATAATGTCAGAGGACATGGAGAGCTTGCCAAATTCGAAGAAAAAGAATGTTGTGTTGTCAAAAATCGGATATTTGTGGATAAAATAGAGCCGAAAATGAGGTGACTCAGCTTGGGCTTCGACAACATCAAATTGTTTTTACAGGCACACTCTTTCGTTGTTGGTCCTTTTTACAAGAGGTTGCTTCTTTTAGAGGGTATGCATTTTGGCTGAAAAATGAAAACATCCCTTATTATGCTATATTGTTTTTTATTGTAAGTTCAACTGATCCTTGTAGTGCCATTAGCTCTTTCGAGGTTCGTGACCATTCTGCAACAGAATCATTGACTGGAAGAAATGTTTAATAATTGTTGGCTATCATTATGATAATTTAATGTTTGTTGGATTGTACAGAGACTCCTCTATATTATGCACCAGTGAAGGTCATTGCTTGTGCTGAAACTTGGTGATATGTTAAGGGCGGTATTGTGGTATTGTTGTCAGAATCACTGCCAGTTTCTGCTCCTCTATTCGCACTCCTTTTGGTTTACTTAGTACTATAACTATATTAAGAGTAGAAATTCGATGATGTTGTAACTTCAAATTGGTTTTAAAGGCGCATTCTTTCGTTATTGGTACTTCTACAAGAGGTTGCTTCTTTTATAGGGTATGCATTTTGGCTGAAAAATGAAAACATCTCTTATTATGCTATATTTTCGCTTGTATGTTCAACTGATCCTTATAGTGCCATTAGCTCTTTCGAGGTTCTTTATCATTCTGCAATAGAACCACAGACTGCAAGAAATGTTTAAAAATTGTTGGCCATCATTTTGGTAATTTTATGTTTGTTGGATTGTACAGAGACTTCTCTATATTATGCACCAATGAAGGTCATTTCCTGAGCTGAAATTTGGTGAGATGTTAAGGGAAGTACTGTGGCATTGTTGTCAGAATCACTGCCAAATTCTGCTCCTCTATTCACACTCTTTTTGGTTTACTCAATGTTGTAACTATATTTAGAGTGGAAGTTCAGTGCTTCTGTGTGTTTTATGGTTAATAGATGACATTTTCAGTTCTTGTGGATATGATTGAGTAGTTTTTCGATCATTTTGTAAGTTTTCTGGTTAATAGGTGACATTTTCAGCTCTTGTGCATATGAAATAGCATATATCATCTTTTGAAGTACAACGTTTACTTATGCTTTGTGCACTTAATGAGAGCGAATCGAGAGGTAAAGCTTCCTTTTCTTTGCTTATCTAGAGCATAGTAGAATTATTAGTTGCAAAGGTCGTGTGTGGATATTAAAGCTAAGTTTTATGCATTTTCACTGCAATTATTATAGGAATATTCTCTATTTGTTTGGTTTGGAGGAGCATTGACTAAGAAATTTTGTGATTTTGATAGTCATATGCTTGCATGTCCCTCCAGAACAAATTCTTTTCAAAATATTCCTGCTTGAATGCATTCTCATGATCTGTAACTAATAAGAAGATTGGGATTATTATGATGTATGTCAATGGCTTAATTAATTGTCTTCGTGCATGTGTATGGATAAACATCATAGTTTTCCATTTAAGTTCGAAGTATGTAGATTAAATGCTCACAGTATATCAAATATTGGTTTTGGAAATGAGTTTTATAATTGATAGCTTTGTTGAATCATACTTTTTTATGGTTATTATTGCTTAATATTTTTCTACCTTCTAATTTGTAAAGTTGCATGGTTCTTTACTATGATAACTATAAAATATGTGTCAAATATGTGTCATGGTTCATGGGGAAACCTGATAAGACAAATCCAAATCTAGGGGGTGCATGTCTGTACATAATTGCAGGACCATGTCGACTTGGTCTTGAAGGGTATTTTGATATTTTTAAGGAAAAAATATTTTTCTTTACAAGTTACAATGTGCCCAATGGGGTCTTCATCTTATGACAATGACTCTTTTGACTTCTTGACCTAGGAAAAACCCTGGAAGCACTCAATGGGCGCTTGAACTATAAAATAAAATACCTTAATCATGAAACCCATGCTCTAAAAATAATAATAATAATTATCTTTCATTTTACAATATACAAGAATCAAAATTACGTTTCATATTTATGAATACCGAACCTAGTTACACATTTTTCAAGATCCTTTAAGAGGAAAACCCAAATGAATTCTTCTCTTCTTAGAGAATCTTCAAATGAAAAATTCCAAGACCTAAGACACAAGCCAAAGACCCCTCCAAGACCAAGTCAACCTCTCCTTTGATGAGCTTCTCTTCCACAAGGTCAAATCAAGTCAAATTGCTTCAACTCTTTATATTTTCGGTTTCACTTCTGTTACAGGTCTGCAAATTTTTTTTACTTCTTGAAATCACTACAATTTCGCACATGTGGGAGGAATATGGTAAATCTGATCTCCTTCTTCCTTTGCTCGGTATGATTCTATTTCCTTGATTATTTGATCTTCAATATTGATGCTTTTAACACTACATTCAACTCCTTGATGTGATTGCAATTCGTTTTTGTTGCAACTAAAAGATTCCCTAATTCTTTTCGCACGTGTGAGAGTATTTAGCCAAAAATAGTCTCTCAAAAAACTTCACGCTTTCTTATTTTCATCCTCCTCTTTTTCACTTTCCTTTTAAGTCACTATCTTCTCCTTGATCGAACTTCTTGGATGTGATACAAATTAGGTTGAGTATCTCTTATATATAGGCTTCTAGGGAGCCTTAATAAGGCCGACTTGTTGACTGCAAGGCTGACTTGATTTGTGTTGTTTAAACTGGGTTTTCGACTACATATATGTATTCAACACCCTGAAAAACCCCTCAAGCACTTGGATTTTTTGAGAAATATTGGGCGTCAAGTATTAGGTGATTTATCTTCAATTAGTAACTACTTGTGAGTGCTTTTTACTTCTTTAGATTAGGATCTTCTTTTACTTAGGTTATTAGGGTTCTTCTTCATCAAAAAACTACCAATGCATGAACATAAATAAACAAGAGACACCAAATGTATGCTATCAGCCAAGGCCAAAATCTCTCACTCTTTGAGAGGAAAACCCACACAAATTCCTCTTATAAAGATTCCAATTGATGAATACCAAGACCAAGACACAAGTTCTCTTGACAGCAAATATTCTTCCTTTAGAGATTCTTCCATCAAGTCACTCATGTTTGTTCTTCCTCTCACTGTGTTAGCATACTAAGATTCATGTAACTCTGTTTTGCACTAAGATCATTATGGCACCGAGATCCTCTCACTATAGTATCCATGAGACTTCATCACTGTCATGACACCGAGTTGCACTGTGACCCTCTCTTTGTGGTGGCACTGAGATCATCTCCTATCTAAGCTTCTTCTTGTGGTGATACTGAAGTAGAGATAGCACCGAAATTGTGTCATCTGAAATAGCACTGAACCATACTATGAGATGTGATCGAAACTGTGTCTAACATCTCTACTAAAATCTGCATTGTGATATCTATAATTAGACCAATATTCTTTTTACCTTTATATCTGAGCTTATTTCCTGAAATGACATTCGAACTTGTCATTGCATTTTCCCATCTAAATTTCAGAGGTGACCGAACTTCTTGACTGTCGAATAGGTCGAGCTACATATTTATAGTAGTCTATCCATGTATATTAGCCGACATGACCATATGAAGAGTTGTGTCTCCAATTTAGTTGAGTCAATGTGAGTTCTACATTTCATCTTGAAGCTGACTTGAAGAAGGATAACTTGTGCTTGTCTGGGAGGGCTAGTTGACAATCCTACTGACTTATATACATTTGAAACATGCCCAAGAAGGGATCTTCATACATGAAATTAATTGTCTTTGAATTTTATGACTAGATGAAAAATCTTAAATGCTCACATTGGATTATGGAGATTCCACAACTCAAAGTTGTGATTCCAACAAATCCTTGCGAGATTTTGGGCAAATGAGACCAGAAAATAGGCATTGGAAAATCCTCCAAAATTTCTAGCAGATAGACTATGGTTGCATAATAGGCTATCTTATTTCCTTTGGGATCGTGAAGACCTACCACACCTAGTCTATCTATTTTTCAAACTCGTCCATAATTTTTTTTTGTTTTTGGTCTTTTCATTTATGTTTGTGTGGTGGCAGTTTTGTGATTCTTTAACAAGAATTATATTTTGTAATAGTTGGAAGAAATTGTCTTACACAACAAATGTGATTTAATCACAAATTAATGCTTTGGGTTATCGTTGTTAACTTTATATATCCATTTCCTCTCAATGTATTTTTGATCTACCGAGATGTTTGTGTTAATTTGTTAGGTGAAATAGATTTTTATAAAAGAAATTATTTTAGATATAACAAAATATGTTAATGTAACGTATAACAAAAGATGTTAATGAAACAATTAATGTTCATATATGGAATACTTTGCCCATCTAAAGGAATCACACAACTAAGACTCCAAAGTCATACATGTTTCTTGCTTGACAAATCTTCTGCAAATATTTGAGTAAGATCCATCGTATTTATGGATATATCTGAGAAAACAATTTATGTACCATGCAGTTACCCTGCTTAACAAATCTCCAATTTTTTTAACAAAAATATAAAATATTTGAATATTATTTTCTGGAAGTATTTATGATTTTCTGTACCATGTAGTTAATATGCTTGACAAATCGCTAAATTTTTCTACAAAAATATAAAATATTTCGTTTCAATGTTATTGGAATCTAGTATGGGAAGATTACAGGAATTGGGATTGGAAAAAGGATGGGGAGACAATGCAAATAATGCCTTGGATATGATTCATTTGTTGTTGGAGATCCTTCGGGCACTTGATCCATCAACTTTGGAAATGTTTTTAAGAAGGATTCCTATGTTTTTTAATTTTGTGATTCTTTCACCTCATGGTTATTTTAGGTAAGCAATTTTGGGAATGTGAGATGTTGCTAGACAGGTAAACATACTTTTTATAATTGCACTGCCCATTCCATGATATTCTATATTTATTGTTTGATTGCATTTTGAACTTTTACTTTGATTTTTTTTATTCTTTTAACTATAAAATTGAAAATACTTGGTATCATATCCATTTAAACAACACCCAAAACTTGAAGATAGTATTAGTATTATGGTTGTTTTGTGTTAAAATATTTTCAAATTCAAATTTTATAGATATAAAAGATTAAAAAAAAAAGTATCAATTCCTTCGTTTGATTGTTACTTGACTCTGGTGTGGGAACGTTACAAGAAATGTAATTGGAAAAAGGATGGGGAGACAATGTCGAGCATGACTTGGATATTATTAATTTGCTATTGGAGATCCTTTAGGCACCTGATCCATCAACTTTGGAAATATTTCTAGTAGGGATTCCTATGGTTTTTAATGTTGTGATTCTTTCACCTCATTGATTATGTTGGGCAAGCAAATGTTTTAGGAATTCCATACAAGACATTGGTGGATAGGTAAACAATTTTGCTATAATTGCAATGTCCATTCCATGATATCTTATTTATTGTTTGATTGTATTTTGAAAATTTCTTTTGATTTTGTTTTATCTTTTAACTATGAAATTGAAAATACTCGGTAAAATTTCCATTTAAACAACAACCAAAGCTTGAAGATGGAATTAGTATTACACAATATTGATCGAAATTATTTTAGTTGTTTTGTGTTAAAAAAATTTCATGACTATTAGAAAAGTTTACTTTCATGTTGTTATTTGAGCACATGTT
Source organism: Pinus albicaulis (assembly GCA_034641835.2). Lineage (NCBI taxonomy): Eukaryota > Viridiplantae > Streptophyta > Pinopsida > Pinales > Pinaceae > Pinus > Pinus albicaulis. The sequence goes on along the minus strand of CM076581.1, from coordinate 869,495,605 downwards.
GTTTATATACTTGACTAAGTTCATGCATTAGAGAATGAAATGTTGTTGTGAATAAAATGACGAGGATTAGACATCACACCTCATATTATTTGTTTTCATAAGTTATCTACAACTTATATTTTTAATATGTAACTTAGTTGGCATGATTGTACCTTTAGCTTTTTCTGAAAGTTCAATACTAAGTTACTTATGTGTTATTTTCTATGGTGATGTTTTATTTTCTTTGTTTATACATGTCATATGGCAAAATAATGGCCACTATCACTCAACTGAAGAAAACTTGTTCGAGTTTCTTGCTTTTATGGGGAAAAATGGCTTTGAAATTGTTGATATTAAGGTATATGTCATATAAATATTTTATAGTCTACTTTAGTTTATATTCTAGTTTTCATCGTCTTTCATGTCTTATACACTTTGCACTGTATCTCCTTTTGTTTTCAGAAAATGAACTTAGAACTCAATATTGATGGTAAGAAGCAAGAATTGATGAAAGAGGAGAATAATAACACTAGAGCGACAAATGTAAAAAGAGAGAAGAGAACCGATCTAGTGATACCCTTAGAGCCAATATCCCGCATAAGACACACACATAGAGACTGATGGTCAAGTTTTCAGAATTGGTGAATTCGCCTGCAATGGCTTGACAACACAATGAGAATATTTTGAAGTGATGAAACAACATTTCATGTGTAAATTGTAGTCCAACCAATATTACGTTGGAAACTCATATTGTAATATTTGACATTTTATATAATATAATTTGTGGTTGAAATTATTTATAGTTGCACTTGATATTGTTTAGTATTGTAATTAACATATGTAACTTTGTGTTTTATATTAGATGAACATGCACATTGTATGATTTATTTTTTAATTTAGTTGCAAAATCATATTGATTAATTTATGTTGATTAATAATGAACACATAAAATTAATCTAAAACTACTAAATTAGTAGTTTATTTTGACTAATGATGAACACAAATAAAATGAATATATGACTAAATTAGTTTTTTATAATGATTATTTATTAAAGTAAACGAAATCAATATAAACTAATAAATTAGTCGTTTAATAATGAACATGAAACTAACAAAAAGAGATAAATGATCACTGCAAATGATAAATTTGTGATTACAAATGACGATTAAATTTTGCATATATACGACTATTAGTAGCTAATTTACAATATCTTATAACACGACCAAAATTTAGTCATATTTCTTTGGTCATTAATTGGTTTTAAATGATGACTAAAATTTGCATATATGTGACTATTAGTAGCTAATTTATAGTATCTTATAACATGACCAACATTTTGGTCATTAATTAGATTTCTCAAGTGATCATATAGTAAAATATTTTGTTGTATATTTGGTCATTATTTGTGGCACTTAATGACTAAATCAATGACTAAATTAATGACCAATATTATGACTAAATATACTATTAGATGATGAAATTGAGACAACCAATTAATGACTAAGATAAAAATGACTAAAAGTTGGTCACGTTATAAGATATTGTAAATTACCTACTATTGGTCATCGACTGAAAAATGGTTGCTTATATGTAAATTTTATTCATTTTTCAGTAATTAATTATACATTTTGTACTAGTGAAGGGTAACACCCAAAAGATGTTAAGGGGACAAAAGCACAAACTAAGCCTACTCTTTCCGCCAAAACCCCCCATCAATCCATGATAAGTAAATCCAATACTCAATTACCAAATGACAAGACATACCTTTAGATTCAGGAGGCCCACCTTCAAACATACGATCAATACAGATGGGTGAGGGTCCACATGGTTAGCTCAAGTGGCGGAAAAATGGCACAACGAGCTAGTTGAGGGCTGCAAGGGTCTGCTCGCTATCGACCTAGGTTCATCATGGAGAGAAAAATTTCTCCTAAAGATATCACCCACAAAGTAGTGGGTAATTGGAGTCTCTCCTTGATCTCCATTTGATTTTCATCAATCCTATAAATCAATACATCATGAATGACTTTTACAGCCTTGCAACTTTACCAACATTCAGGGATATCCACATGATCTGTCGAATGAGTCCACTATGAGAAAGTTGCTACTCTTCCAAGGGAACAATGTTATCAACGTTGAAACTCATATAAAGAAGTTCAATTGTTTCATCCAAGAGAACAATGCTATCAACGTTGAAACTCATATAAAGAAGTTCAATTGTTTCATCCAAATATTCGCACATGCTACTACCTACAATTATGAAGATCTCTGGATGAAGTTGCTTTTTCTTTCCTTAGAAGATGATGCTCTCGACTGGTTTCAGGATAAAGATGATAACACCTTCGATTATTTAAGGTCTCTTCTTGATGCATCCAAAGATAAATATGGAGATAAGAGAGAAGTAAAATATTTGGTTAAGGAATTCAACACTATTAAGATAAGGAAAAATGAAACAGTGGATAAATTTAACCAAATATTTAATAAACTGTTAAGGGACATGACTCAAGACTACAAGCCTCCTGACAAGATAATTCTAGAACAATATCTTGAGGCTAGAGACTTAATATGAGATAAGGCGTGCTCATCCAATTAATACTCTACCTATTGCCCAAAGCACAGTTGAAGAAATGGAAAAGGACAAGAAAGCCTCAAGAAAGTCGGAAATCCCATGTTTTGAAAGTAGTCTAGTCAAGTCTCAGGGAAAAGAAGTTAAAGACGAAGAGTCAGAATCAGTTAAGGGATTGAATCGATTAATGAAAGAAATGAAGATTGAACATGCCATACAAATAAGCGAGATGCAAAATCAGTTAATACAAATGGAAAGGGTTCGAATGCAGAATATGATACCTAGGAATAATAATAATAACAGAGGAACAACATGTAGTCCATGGATAAGAAGAAATCCATCGAGTGATCAAAGGCATCCTACGTCGCTTGAATATGCTAATACGATTGATGAGTCTGCCCCTTTCTGCAAACCTTGTGAGAGTTTCCATGAGGAAAGTACATGTGGCTTTGCTAGAAGAATCTTGGAGGGAAGTAGAAATCGACAAGATAATAGCACAATTCAAGATAACTCCAATGAAAGTCGATGTGTTGACATGATTTCTTCAGTATTCGCCATCAATAACTTCAATGAAGAGAAAGACCCCATCACTCAATCATATGGTTAAAAGCCATCTTAGGAGCAGATTCTAGAACTTGCAAAAAGTAAAGGTTATATTTATCAGAGGAGAGGTAAAGATCAAAGACAAAATAAACAAGTTCCTTCTGAAAGGTATAAGTCCCAATTAAAGGTGTATTGGGTAGCCTGGATTAACAACATCAAAATTCCAGTCCCAGTTTTAGAATGTTGAAGAATCTATCACAAAGAGCCTCATTCTTTAAGGCCTTGGGCATTTCTCAACATGAAAAACTTGATACTCGGCCTAAACATCATCAACCTATCTTTTTGACATTAGATATATATGATCGTTTGCTCCATAATTACATGTTTGACTCTGGTGCATCTACAAATGTTATGACTAAGAAATTTATAGAATAGTTAAACTTAAGAATTTCTATACCTTATCATAACATTTTCTCAATGGATTATAGAAACGTTGAAGTCCTTGGTGTGGTTAAATATCTACATTTATCCTTATTTGATTACCCATACAAGATCATCACCATGGGCATAGCAGTAATTGAAGTGCCATATGTATGGGCAATTCTTCTTTCTAGAAAGTTTGCAGCTGATTTGGGTGGTTCTATCCAAATGGATCTATCTTATGCCACTATTCCAGCAACAACAGGTGGCATGGTCAGATTGTACAAAGAAGTGGAGAGAAGGTATCATGTGGAAGTCCAAAAGATATTAGAAAAAGGTGAAGAGGTCGTGCCACAAGGTCATCTGTCATATTTTGATTCAGAGTTTATCTAGCTAGTATTTCATATTTTTTCTTTCCACCGCCCATCCCCTCCTCCAAGCAGAAAGAGGCAAGTTTCAGTTTGACAAAAATGTGCAGTACAATGATGAGTAGTCACAGCGATCGAAGAGGGTTAAATTTCAACAAGGAACATATGAAAAGCAGCCCATTGATCTACCAGTCAACAAGCAGATGTCTGAGATTCTTCCACATCGATGAAACTCGATGTCGTGGGGCATCGTTTGTATAGTATCTCTAACCCTACTTTTATTTCATGTCATTAGAAAATTATATTTCAGGCATTTATGTTATGTCTTTTATAGTTCAATTTGTTAGAGTAGAATTTTTTCAATTTCAGCAAGATTTACTATATATACATGATGATTTCTATTTTGAATGGATATTTATTTGATGGAATTCTGTTTTTTTGGATGCAGGGTTATGGGGTTCTCACGTTACTTCATGGAAGAAACATGTCCCCATATGGAGGCAGATGTTGCACTCTTTTTGTCAAAGTTCCAATGAAGCAGATTTTCCAAATTTTTTTCAAAAGATCAGATCATCAATCAACAGTTTATTGAGTCATTTTAAACCCATTATGCAAGTTTTGTAATGTAAATTATGCTAGTAAGACCATGAATGTATGTAAAAACCTAGGTAAGCCTATTATTTTGGCAAGAGTTTCATCCTAGAAGGTTTTTTGTCTCACTGACACATGTTTTTCTAAACATAGATAGTCGATAGAGTTTTTCCCTCCACCTCACCCCAAAGCTAGGGTGGAATTCTTTGTTAAAGCCTTAGGTGAGTCCTAGTGTTCTAGTCGAGTCTTATGTAAAAGTGGTTTGGGAATAATCTAAGCTAGTTGGCTAAATTATTTTATTGTAAATCATTTGGTCTACTAGATCATGTTGTGTCATAGATTGGGTATGTATTTTGAGGGTCTAAGCTGAATGGGTATTCCCCCTTTGAGGGTTGAATTGTAAATATTAGGTAAAAATATTTTAATGCATGGTCCTTCATAATTATATATCATGGTTAAAATATTAGAGGGTGGAAAAAACATTGAATCCCCTCAGATGCCAATTAATTAATTTTTCTGGAAAAAATAAATTTAAATCCTAAGCCAGCAACACCCAATACTAAGTATTGGAACATTCTCATGTTAGGGAAAAACTCCTCTCTATCAATAGAAAATAACCAGGCATTCAACAAGTCAATGCACCTATATCCAACCAACTAGGTCATTACATTGCATAAAAAAAAAAATGCTAAAACAATTGAACATGTCAATAGCGTGATCCTACGCAGAGAGAAGAAACCACCATCCTATTGCTACACAGGAAGAAGATGAACATGTGGATGCAAAAGTTCTTATTTGCAATGAACAACAGGTTTTCCTCATATGTAACTTGTGGGTTGAAGCAGGTATTGTCAATGGAGCCCTTGGGAAAGTTGTTTCCATTCTCCATATGCCTAGAGCGAAACCTCCTGAGTTGCCATCATTTTTTGTTGTTGACTTCTTCCAATACAAAGGCCCACCATGGGATGCCTTCAACCCAACCTATGTTCCACTCCCCCAATAACACGAGGTTCTCGCAGGCAAATTCCCCTTTGAATGGCATGGGGATTGACAATACATAATCACAGGGCATGACATTACCAAAGGCTATATTGGACATTGGAAACATAAACCGACAAAGTTTAACATTCACTTCCATCTCTAGAGTTAGAACCTTGGCTGACCTCCGCATCTCTCCACTGTTTCCCTTTAGTTGCTACTCTCGCATCCAAGGAAATGCTTATGTGAAACATAGAGAACAAGACGAGTCCATCTTGACTTCGAAGTCTATACAACAACCCACAATGTGATCGCTACATCCATTGTCTTCCAATCCCCTTTCAGTAAGTGTGCTTTCGACTCAATTTCCCCATGCCCTCCTCTACAACTTCATATCCTTGTATTATGGTTTACATTTCATCAATCTTTTATGCTTTCATTTACTTAAGAACACTAATTCCCACATATCACATTAAACTAATTCAACAACTTTTGGTTTCACCCTCTTTCAAACTATCATGATGGATAGAGAAAACTTGTCCGAAATATATCAATACTGTAAAGAGATAGATGACCAACAAGTTTCTCTTCTTGCCATAAAGGCCAGACACCTTCCGCACCCGGTCTTCCTTCTCCATCGTCTCCAACCAACTACTGACCTTTTTAAAAAAGTAAAGGCCATGTTGCAATGACTTATACATCTTCATGAAATGGATATAGTAAGAAAGCTTCGGTTGGATTGGTAGTCCCAGAATTCTCATCTTGGTACTATCATAGATACAAAATGGTGTTTTCGTTGCCATTGCACCCTCTGCATATATGTTTAGCTGCTGGTTCAATACCATTGGTTCAAAGGAAATGTAAAAAACATAAAATGCAATGTGCTTGGTTATAAACACTTTTGGATTGCAATGAATGCAATATTATGCTATTTTATTATGTTGTTTTGTATGCACTTTTTCGCTCACCATCGTGGATGCAATATAGTTTGCAACTCTTCCTATGTTTCATGACATATCGAATAAATATATTAGAAACTAAAGCAACCACTTTTATAAGTTGTTGAATCTTATAAATACATAATGTTTCCTTTTGCTGATTTGAATATAAAGTCATAAATTATTCGAATTTGATCAAGACCATTGTTATTTCAAAGCCTTTCAAAGAGCTTGTATATTGTCTTTATAATATAGAAATTGAAAATTAGTTATTGATTGTAAAGGCAATCACCCATCATGTCTTCACATTTATAAATGTTATATTTTTTCCTTTGTAACTGTTTTTTATTCATTTCAATTTAGTACTCATTGCAGGTGCCATTAATTCCCTTACATTTACCATCAGTATAACAAAATCTTGTTCCAATCTCCCATGAACCTTCTCCATGCCTAGTTGAAGAAAAAACCATGTTAGTTAAAAATATGGGTTGTATGTAACTCATTTCTTACAACACTAAATAACAAAGTAGCATAGATTTCACGGTTAATGATCCCTCTCTTTAATTTCAAAAATATTCTCCTTAGAGGCGCAAATTTGTCTGCCACTGGACAAAATTCTCCTTGGAGGGGAAAATTTGTTTGCCAGATACTTAATAAAATTTGTATAAAGGTGACCTGCCCCGAAAATTTTGTCAGTTATAAAAGCATTTTGTTGTTGCCTTTCTTTCTTCTAATCATCTTTTCTTGTAAAGGGCACAATTTATTCAGAATAATATATAATTCTCAACATTTTGTTCATATAGTCTAAAATAATAAGATAAGGTTGGGTTTCAGAAGTGGGTTTTCTGTGACTATTAAATTTGTTTAACTAATTTTATCGGTGCCCTTATTTGTGATTCTCTCTAGTTAGTTTTAGGGATTTTGGTATATTGATTTCAATTCATCATTCATTACTTTTAAATCTATATTGATTTAAACTCACAGTGTCATGGATTTATGATATCTTTCTTTAAATTCATCATTAATTACTTTCATATCTATATTGATTTAAATTCATTATTAGAATAATTGAAATTGGTCAAACTAAAAAAAGTCTCAATAGGGTTGATAGCAATGATCAATTGTTCAAAGGGATCCATACTTGGTATTGATCCCATGCATATGGGGAGTTTGGAAAAAAAAACCCACAATACCAAGGATGATACCTAGTCCTCGTGGCAGATCTCAAGGCCTCTCTAATGGATCGAGAGAATGAATTGCAAAATATCAAGGAAGAAAATGAAAATTTGAAATGCAAAGAGCTTGCCATAAAAAATGGAACAAATGGAGAAATCATTTGCCATTGCCCCAAATTTCGAATCTTCAATTTCATTGGAAGGTAACAATTCAGTAAGTCAAAAACTCCAGGAGGCAGAAACCTTGCACATGAAAAAAGAAATCCCCTTGAAAAGTTGAGGTTACTAATGCTAGGGAGGAGGAGACTACAGAGAAGTTAAAAGTTGTCATTTTCGAGATGGAAAACAGCAAGCAAAGCCCAAATAGATCATTAGATCAACTTGAGGCTGCACTGACTGCTAGCTTGGCTATGGAAGCCAAAATGGAGAGATTGAGGATACGACCTGAGCAATGATAAAAGGCAACAGATGCAACAACAACAGTTTTGGCAGCTGCCCATAATGGTGAACTAAATGGAGAACTTACGAAAATATCAGCCTCATTAGTTACTATCAGATTTTGATGTTCTCCACATGAAAAAGACATCTCAAATAATGTTAGAGGACATGGAGAGCTCACCAAATTAGAAGAAAAATAATGTCATGTTGCGAAAAATCAGATATTTGTGGACAAAACAGGGCTAGAAATGAGGTCCCTCAGCTTGGGCTTCAACGACGTCAAATTGTTTTTACAGGCACACTCTTTCGTTATTGGTCCTTTTTACAAGAGGTTGCTTCTTTTAGAGGGTATGCATTGTGGCTGAAAAATGAAAACGTCCCTTATTATGCTATATTGTTTTTTATGGTAAGTTCAACTAATCCTTGTTGTGTCATTAGCTCTTTCGAGGTTCTTGATCATTCTGCAACAGAATCATTGACTGGAAGAAATGTTTAATAATTGTTGGCCATCATTTTGATAATTTAATGTTTTTTGGATTGTATATAGACTTCTCCTCTATGCTATGCACCAGTGAAGGTCATTGCTTGAGCTGAAACTTGATGATATGTTAAGGGCAGTATTGTGGCATTGTCGTCAGAATCACCGCCAATTTCTTCTCCTCTATTCACGCTATTTTTTATTTACTTAGTAATATAACTATATTAAGAGTAGAAATTCGATGATGCTGTAACTTAAAATTGGTTTTAAAGGCACATTCTTTCGTTATTGGTCCTTTCTACAAGAGGTTGCTTCTTTTATAGGGTATGCATTTTGGCTGAAAAATGAAAACATCTCTTATTATGCTATATTATTTTCACTGAGATGTTCAACTGATCCTTGTAGTGCCATTATCTCTTTCGAGGTTCTTGATCATTCTGCCATAGAACCACTGATTGCAAGAAATGTTTAAAAAATTTTGGCCAACATTTTGATAATTTAATGTTTTTTGGATTGTATAGAGACTTATCTATACTATGCACCAATGAAGGTCATTTCCTGAGCTGAAATTTGGTGATATGTTAAGGGAATTATTGTGGCATTATTGTTAGAATCACTGCCAATTTCTGCTCCTCTATTCACACTCTTTTTGGTTTACTCAATGTTGTAACTATATTTAGAGTGGAAATTCAATGCTTATGTATGTTTTCCGGTTAATAGATGACATTTTCAGTTCTTGTGGATATGATTAAGTAGTTATTTGACAATTTTGTAAGTTTTCTGGTTAATAGGTGACATTTTCAGCTCCTGTGGTTATGAAATAGCATATATCATCTTTTGAAGTACAACATTTACTTATGCTTTGTGCACTTAATGAGAGTGAATCGAGAGGTAAAGCTTCCCTTGCTTTGCTTATCTAGAGTATAGTAGAATTATTAGTTGCAAAGGTCGTGTGTGGATATTGAAGCTAAGTTTTATGCATTTTCACTACAATTTTTATAGGCATATTCTCAATTTTTTTGGTTTGGAGGAGCATGGACTAAGAAATTTTGTGATTTTAATAGTCATATGCTTGCATGTCCCTCCAAAACAAATTCGTTTCAAAATATTCATGCTTGAATGCATTCACATGATCTATAACTAATAAGAAGACTGGGATTATTATGATGTATGTCAATGGTTTAATTAATTGTCTTCGTGCATGCGTATGGATAAACATCATAGTTTTCCATTTAATTTCAAAGTATGTACATTAAATGCTCACAATATATCAAATATTGGTTTTGGAAATGAGTTTTATAATTGATAGCTTTGTTGAATCATACTTTTTATGGTTATTATTGCTTAATAGTTTTTTACCTTCTAATTTGTAAAGTTGCATGGTTCTTTACTACGATAACTATAAATTGTGTCATGGTTCATGGGGAAACCTGACAAGACAAATCCAAAACTAGGGGGTTCAGGTCTGTACATAATTGCAGGACCATTAAGGCATGTGAAAAAAAAAAATTTCCCAATCAAAAAGCAAGGGAAATTTGATGATGGTGTTGGGGTTCCCATGTTTTGGCCAGATTGGCAAGACCAAAAGGTGAGACAACATCATAACCACTTTGGGGCGCTAGGATCTAGCCCTCCTGGACCCGGAGAGGGATCTCTCCAAATAAAGCAAAAAATGATGTATCTTTGAAAGCTCAGAATGAGATATTAGGCTAGGTATGAAGCATGAGGGGGTTTTAAATGATTTGGTTGGTTGGTTGCTGGGTTGAGTCATGAGATCATAGAATGAGAAGGTGATGGAAGGAAAGGAGCTGAGTAATAGGACGTTTCGGGAAAAGAGGATAGGTTAGAAACATGCCGTCCATTGGGTTATGGAGTCATGAAAGGAGATTACTTGCAAACAACTAGCCAAGGCTTTCAGAGGGAAAGTCATCTATACTAAAGGATCTTCTAGATAGATGGTGGAATGGAACAATAAGGAAAGAAGGTGAAAGAAGGAAAGAAATCCAATTTCTGTCTATAGATCAAGTCAAAGGTCATTTAACTCCAGACTTGCTTTGACATACTCATAGGAAACTTTCAATGGAGGGACAAAGGGGTAGCTTATAGATCGAACCAGAGGTCATTTAACTCCAGGTCTGCTTTAGCATGCTCCAAGGGAAAAAAAGAGATATGATTTGACACAAAGCTAGAGTCTATAGATCGGAGAAGGAATTTTAACCTTCCCTGCTTTGGCACCAGCAAGAAACATCCAAGCAGCAAGCTCCGAGTTCACACATCAGCTAGCAGGAAATACATCTGCTACACTGGTTAAACCATGGGAGTCCGCCCTCAGATTTCACTATCAGCAGAAAAAAATTAAGGGTAGGGAGAGCAGAAACATAGGGTACCATGCGAGGGTAAATCCTATGCTATATTTCTGATGTGTACCAGGAGACCAATGAACAGCATGAAAATATGTAATAACACAATGTAAAGAGAAAACATCACCCGTAGTAATAGACCAAGATCCTATGAAATTTGCTTGATTAATTGATGCAAAACCAGTCACATACACTGATCTCAATGGCTATTACAATCCCAAATTTCTCCTCCCAGCCTACTACATTACAAACTACTCTACTACTCTATCCCAAAACTATTCTAACAGTAAAAAATGAATCCCTACAACTACAACAGCAACAACCGACAACAACCAACACAACCCTTTACAATATGTTCTTGGGGATTCTTATAGGAGAATAGAATAACAAGAGTAGATGATATTCATTAAATGGATCTCATTAAGACAGAGTGGAGAAAGATTTCATGCCCACTCTGCTTAATGGCAATTTGCATCGCTGTAAGTACTCTATAGTATGGTCTGGGAGTCTTTGTCGGGTCGGTTTTGACCTCTGATGTTTCGTGAAGTCCTTCTGGCTGTTTGGAACTTTGCGCTAGCCTTCTGGAATAAATGACATGGATGGAAAATCTGCAGGTCTCTCCATACCTCCATAACTATTGTCCTCACAGTCTTTAAGAAGCTTCTGTCAGCGAAATACATTTAAGGGCTCGAGGAGGCATGGAGACTTCTGTAGGAAGGTGTCCTTTTGGAGAAACGGTGCTCTGCTGACATTAAACACAAATATGGCTTGTTATGTGTGCTTTTGGGTCTTTGAACTGCGTCCTTTCCTTTGATCACGGGATTAAGCGACAAATATGAAATTAACGGGCTCCAATATCCCTCTAATCCGTCTCTGCTGTTTCACTTGGCCGATGCTATAATGGCCTTTCTACGTCTTGAATCACGGTGGCAGTGATTATGGAACATAGAGTGAATTCATCACTCTATAACAACCCTGCACAATAAAATGAACCAATTATAAAATCTAGGGAGGTGACGGTAGAAATCTTTGGAGGCCTGGAGGAATGGTGGCGCGATGGTGAAAATGGGAGAAATTCTCTGTGAAATGGTGAAGAATAGAGTCGATGAAGGCTTACAGAGGGGTTAATATGCAGTTAGACGGAGAAATAATATTTAGTGTAAACCATAAGGTTTAGACCTTTGGACGGAATACAAAGGAAATCGAATGAAACATATGAAACGGGCTTGATGTGGGACCCGGTCATGGGCAGAGGGCGATTCAATGTAGACTGCCTGATCAAAGGTAGTGAACGGTTGCGATCAGATCAGCGGGTTGCAATCGGGGGGGATGGAGGGTGACACAGTAAGACCTTTGCGATTGCGATTGGAGCAATGTTGTGCCAACTGTCCAATCCGGGTTAAGATTGATGGCAGGAATTTAATCGGCGGGGAGGAAGACTGGAGAAATGAGGGGGGAGGCGATGAGTTTTGGGCCGTCAGATCCTGAGAGATCAATGGCTACGATCGGATCGGAGGATCGCGATCGGGGAACGTAGAGGGGGATGCATTAAGAATTTCTGATTGGCGATTGGCGCTCGACCATTGGATTAAAACGTGAATCAACGGCGAAGATTGTGATCGGAGGGGTAAGAAAGGGGGGAAGTGATGGGCGTGATGCGATTAGCGACGGGCCGTTGGATCTGTATAGATTGATGGCGGGTATTGCACCCGCGTTCCATAGAACAACAAACAATCGCATCGGAGATTTCCAGAGTAACAAAGAAATGCGCTCGCCGCGAGACCTCCGATTGTGATAAGCGCCTGGTCTTGGCGCCCGGTCATATGGAGGGGAAGTGGTTAAGGGGATAGCTGAAAAGGGGCTTAAGCCTGTCATATGTTAAAAGATGGATTTTTAAGCCAAAAAAGAGGATTTTAAAGGCTAGAGAGGGAAACGGTAAAGAGAATAAGGAGGTATTAAACCAAACAAAGGATATTTGTAGGGTTAAAAGGGAATTTGGGATGATTTAAAGGGTAAGAAGGGAATTAGAAGGGGAGACAAGGGGATGAAAACAAAGGTTTAGTGGGAAATGAAACAAGGGAAAAGGAGGCCTTTTGGACATTCTTTTTCACAAACAGAAAGGCTTTATAATGAAAATAGCAGTAAGGATTTATCAAAGGGAAAAGGCACGGGAGGCTTCAAGGATGATGTGTTTTCAGAGGAAATGCATTCCTTGAAGGCTCAAAAAACATTTTAGCCCCTTGTTTTCTTGTCAAAAAATACATAGGGGGCTAACAGATGGAAAGGGAAGACTTCCTTTCACTATATTTTGCTTATGTTAGACTATGCCTAGTAATGAGCAAGGGAAAGGGCTTTCATTCTAAAAATGGCTCTCACCATTTTCACCACTCCTTGTAGGAATTTATATATTTTTTTGGATGTTATATTCATTGTTGTAAACTTGAAAGTTGTTACTAAGTTTGTTTTGGAGTAAAAACTACAAAAGCTTTAATGCATAGAAAAACATTTTGTTTACTCAATTAAAAACTGCAGATAGTGTAATGGAGCTTTGTCTCCTGAGCTTAGGGATAATTTTTCACCCATATATTTATGATGCAAAATCATGTTTAGGAGCTATTGAATCTTTCAACTACTAACTGCTTGAATCTTCATTTCACGCTGAATGGCCTTGCATGCAAGGTGTTTCAGTGGTACATGTGTAGAATGGAAGGTTGGTTTTCCACATACATTGACACAATCTCTGGAAGATGTTGGACTGAGGTGAGAGCCCACTTTTTTATGTCATTTTAAATGTTATATTATTTTTTGAAAATGTATTCAGGATTTGGTCTAACTCTAGTCTAAAAGTGCAGGAACAAATGCTTGATGGGGGTCATGCCCTAATGCTGCAAGGGCGCTCCCCTGTTATAGAGTCTCTTTCTAGAGACCTTGACATCTGAAACAAATCACATGTGTATTCTTTTTTCTCAAAAATACCTTGAATATATTGGTGTGCTGAAAGCAACCTTGGTAAAATTCGAACCAACTTTGCAAGAATGGAAAACAACAACAATCACAGATTTAGCGATTGGGAATCATAACAAGGTCGCTTTGTTCTTTGATAAAACTTGTTGGTCGAATATTGAATTCTTGGGGATTTTTTCACCTACCATAGATTCTTGTAGCCACTTCTTGAACACACATAAAACAACTAGACATCCTATTCTTGTGTGCATGCCTACAAGTAGGCTTGCAGATGACATAGAAAATATGTCTGTTGTAGAGGCTGTCAACTTTGCACTGTTGCAGCTAAAGAGGATTCTACCTCATCTATCAAAACCAGTAACAAGTAAGTTGATTATGGCAGTACACTTCTCTTCGCTAGGTTTAAATTTTTTGATTCAATTATGATAATTATTTTCATCAAAATGCTTAGGTTTCCACTTTGCAACTATTCGTCTTATCTCTTCTTTTTTCCTCTTTGCAGATACGATCGCTACTATCAAACTTGGGTGAAGACATAGACAATCTTGCATGTTACATCCATGATATTGTGGTAAAGACTCATGACCTTTATCAATGCATACATATTCCTATGGATAATTTATTTCTTACAGGTGAAGCTACAAACAAAAATTTCCTAGGCATGTTGCATGGAATTTTTGCCACAACCATAGTGGTTGTTGTTGAATGTATAAGAGGAATTCATAGGTTTTGGTTCGAAGTGATATGATGCTAGGGTTGGTTTTCACACAATGTCTCGCTGTAGTGGCGTGGGAAAAATCATTGTGCACATCTTTGGACATCAGCAGTGGCAATAAATGAGTTCACGAAGGAAAAACCCATTATAGAAACAAAGGCTTCAACACCAGGGAGAGGGATTTATCGCTTTCTCGACATAAGGCCGAGACTTGGCTTTAATATGTGGGAACCTTCTCTCATGTGTGCATTACTTAGTTTTTGTTTTTCTGCATCTTTTGTAAGAAAACATTCATTTGAAGTTGTTTCAGTCTATAATTGGGGAGTAGCTCATAACTGAGCAAATCCCTCTGCAAATATCAAGGATGTGAATATGAAGATATACACAATATAACCTCAAAATAGTCATGATTTGTTGGCCTAGAAAATATTTTTTAATTATTAGACTTGGAATTATGCAGGATCATGTGTTTGTCCAACATCTTGGAGCCCTTAATATATGCCAATTTCCTAAGATCTACCAAAGAATTTATCCTAGCCCAGTACACCTTCTACTTGGAGGATGCATCCTTATGAAAAAATGTTTATAACATCATTTAGCATCTGGACCTATTCAATACAACATACATACAATACATATTTTTTATATAGATCTATTTGAATCCTTTAAATCCCAAATTGTGAGGAAATAATTATTCAAACTTCATAAGTGTAGAATCTTCAATTTTCCTCGTGTTTTAACATAAATGGATTAAAATTTACCTCTCACTTTTGTCAAAACTTAAAAAATGATATATTTACTTAGTGCTTTAACGTAGTTATCTGATGCTCATATAGTGGTTGATTTGTGGTACGATATAGTAGGCTATTTAGGTATGTTCACATTAGAGGATTGCTACATGTTGAAAAGTCAAAAGATCGTTCTTAGATACATAACATTGATACATCAATTTTGCTTGGATTCTATGGCTCTTCTTGAATTGAGTACAACACAATGATACCATCAATGTAAAATACCTTTAAATTGTTCACAGAAGATACAACTCTTTCATTTTTAAAATATACCATGTATATTTTCCTTGCATTTTGGATGTGGCATTGTCACATGATTTCCGACGTAATGCCAAACTATTTTTTTTTGTAAGCTTAGGTGGTACCTTCTATTTTCTATTAATAAAGTCAGGAAAAAGATAAAAAAACTAGACCTCTCACTGATGCATATATACACGTCTCTTAGAGGAAGAGTTACATGCATAACTTGATTAATTCACTTCCTCTCCTTTTACCTTCTGCCTCTCTCTACTTCCTCGAAACATCTATGAGGGATTTGATTGATCTAGTAACTTCCCATATTTTGATAGCACACCTGGGTGCCACATGTAGTCCTCTACTTTACCATGGCACTCCATTCCCCCCTCGCTAACTATTTCCTGATACCTTCCACATCCACACCATCGTTTCCTACAGAACTGTCTCAATGACACTCTACACTCCTATGTGCTTCTATTGACGTGTCTTTTTGCCCTCCTGGTGAAAATGTTAGTTCTATTCTATGCACAGGTATTTCTTATCTCTTGTGGCATCCATAGTCGCGATGTCCAAGCAATATTTGGCAGAGCCCGCTTGACATACCTCTCCCATTTAACCCCTGCCTCCACTCCAATCATCTCACCTCCACATGTCGTCCATAGCCAGGCCCCTATGGTCTCTTCCTTTCTCAGCTCTGTTTCTGGTTAGTTGTTAGCCCATGGCTACCAAACAAGCTCAGAGCATGGAGCCGTACGAAACCCTCACGCCCCCTGAATCCCAAGTGTGCCTATGTGGCCCCTGATCCCCTACACCCAAACCATTAGCATCCTAAGCCCACACTTGACACCTTACTTAGAAATAGAAAAACATTTCATTTTAGAATGCGAGGCCTCCAAAGACAATAGGGAAAATTATGCAGGTGTTCTGGCAACTAGCACTTGGGATAATCTATTCAGCAAAGAGTTTGTCGAGAAGATGGGAGCGTTTATTGTAAAAATCCACAGTAAAAGGGCCGAATACAAGAAAAATATGGAGAATCAATCTGTCCCATATGCTATCTGTAGCCTCGTGGACGTCAAAAATACTTTCTTTCAGCAAAGAATCAGGCCAACAACACCCACCGTCGACTCCTTTCGGGCCCCCATTGCACAAAGACTTCACGGCTAAAAAGCATTGGGTCACCCACGAGCAACCAAATTCTCCACAATTTGATTCAAATCCACGCCAGACCGAAATGTGAAAATGCCATAAGAAAGGTTCTTGTGTTTCACTAGACCGAAATCATGTTTATCTTGTGGTCTATGTAAAATTGAAATACTAATAACATTTGAATTCCAAGAGTTGTTGTTGATCTTTTCATTTTTTCATTTTAGATTTAATGACACAACCACACACATTGAGAAAAATGGTGATACCATAATTGATTTTTCATTTTCTAACATTTTTGTTGAATCTTAAGTAATGCGTTGACCATAGAAGAAAGTTATTCAAGGTGCATATATTTCGTTTGATCATAAGATTCCTTGAAACATATTTAATAATGTATGATTTGACAGTTCATAATTTCATTTCCAGTAACCTACTTTTGTGAGCGAATGAGTTAAATAATATAAGTCTCTTTAGATAAATGTATTTCGGATTAGACCAAATCATTATGATGTGATTAATCTGAAAGACATTTATCTAAATTATGGATCACAAAAGTGTTATATCTAATAATATAAGTCTCCATTGAAAGAAATTTCTAAGGTTGATAAGTTTGACACACATAATAACATTGATATATAAGCTCATGTGATGTCTTCAAATATGCATGGTGAATTTATGACAAAGATATCTTTCTGAAATATATGCAACATACTATAAACGGTGAAGAAATTTCTTGGTATACATACTGAGACATCTATACATCATTTATGATGATGATGATGATGATACATGTTAATTGAAAGCTTGTAGATAAATCATGAGATTGTAAAATTGGGCTTACACATATTAAATTGTCACAAATATCTAGTCTTTTGAATGGTTACCTGTTTGATATAGTAATTTGACATTATTGACATGAATGAATGATTCATGTGTGAATTACAGTTGTTTTGCAAGATTGTTTGATGATTCCATGGAATGTTTATTGGGTTTGGATATTTATTGTAAGTGATGAACATTGGTAATCGTTGAAATATTTCTTTTTTTAAATTAGTTAGATTATCATTATCATTATTTTTATTTTTATTTATTTGATCCACTAGAACATTTGAAGGGATCGAAAATTTAGTCTTCTCTATTTGTTTATGATAATATTTTTTTTATTCACCATACTCAATGGCATGTTTAAAATTAAAATTAAACATAGGGAAGCCCCTTAGGTTATAAGGACCAACCTAGAAGTGAAGGAAAATATTGTATAGGTGACAGTGGCCAATTTTGCATATTTTTTACCATAGATCTTCCTTGGATAAGACCGTACTTTTCTTTAGGGAGATCTTGTGAGATAACACATTGTATGGTCACAACCCACCATAGAATCCAATCGTTGACCCCACTGGAAAAGGTAATAGATGCCACACCTTTTAAATAGTTCATTGACATTGTTCAGACTCTGGGAGAAAAAATTAATTTCAAGGAAGAGTAAACCACGTATTGTGAATCAATGCAAATGAGAATAAGAATGGAGATAGGAAAATGATCTCTAATTCAATGATAGTCCATTTCGAATGGAAATATTTCTCACCATTGGAGGAGAATGTGGTAATATGAGAATTTTCATGGAACCTGTTATCACTCAGAAAATAAAAATAAAAATAAAAAATTAAATTTTATTAAAAAAAAAAATAAAAAAAAATTGAAACATCATTTGACATAGTCTTAGAGGTTCATGTGTCAAAGGTATGGTCATAGAATTCATTTTCATTACTTGGTTAAGGAAAATTTAAAATTTTTCTTATTATCTTATCCTAAAGTCCAAACCCACCCCCATTCAAGTCTTTTCATGTCACATCGGTCATTATTTCTTGACATATTTCATTTCCCAAGCATACAACTCCGAAAAGGTCATTTTAGCCAAGAATCCCAACTTTCGTAGCAATTACATAGAAAAAACGCACTTTTTGCTACGAAACTGCTAATACTTTCGTAGCGAAACTACCCATAAATACACTAAGTACGCTACGAAAGGTGGTATTCATGTTTTTCATTTCAAATTAGCTACTAGGTGTCAGTCAATGATTGAAAGGGTTAGGATAGATGTCATTTGAGTAAGTTAGGGTTAAATCAAGGTACAATGGTCATGGCTAAAGTCATTATTACCATTTTAAGTATGTATGAGTCATAATTATGCCATGAGTTGTCATCGAACTTTAAAATCTTTCCCAATTGAGTCATTTATCATTCTCCACTCCCTCTTTGCACGTTATTGAGCTCTGGAGAGCTATTTTACTAAGCCCAAGTTATGGCTGGCATTTTCAAAGGTTTGTAGGTATCACTGATCAAGTGAGGCAGAGAAGACATAAAAGTACCATGGCTACAAAGAGGAATACCAAAAAAGGTGGCCACTGTCTTAGATATGAGCCATCAGACATGAATCGGATAAATGAATACCCAACAACTTCAGAAGTTTTCAGAAGAACAAGGTGTTTTCAGTTTTTCCAAAGATTTCAAGGATTCCATGTACATGTTTCTAAAGAGTTTTCCCTAAATTTCAATGGGACAGCTGCAAAAGTGGGAATGTTGAACCTCACTATAACACCAGAGACTATTGCAGTAGCAACAAGAATTCCAAGAGGAGAAGAACAATGGTTCAAAGGTTTCAAATTCAACATACAGGAATGTAAAGAATTTATCAAGCCAGAACATAGTGAGGTTGACCTTACAAATGTCATTCCAAGGAGCTACATGAAAGATAACTTCTCAAAGCTACTTCTTATCATTCAAAAATGCTTCACTTGTGAAGGGAGGTATCAGAAGGTTTATTCTTACCACTTCAAGCTTTTGCTACATTTTGTTGGTAAGAAATCTCTTGATCTACCTTTTTATTTATATAGAAGCTTAGCAAAAATGGCATCTAAAGTTCAAGCTAAATCTGAAGGAAGTGAAACCTCACTTTTTCATCATGGTTTAATAAAGTTTCTGGTTTTAGATGAGTTAAAAAGAATAGGCAGAGACTGGTCTTCTTTTCTGTTTGTCAGCGGTTTTGAAGTGGATGCCATCACCCCTAAAAGAACTCCTAAACCTAGAGGTATAACATCACCTTCAGTGGAAGAACAAAGTGAACCCGTAGGGGCAGAGCAAAGTGAACCATTAATCATGGAAACAGAGCAATTGCAGAAAATTGATACACCTGTTGTTTCCCCTGCAAAACAATAGTCAACTATGAGAAAACCTGCAAAACAAGAGAAAACTGTGAGTAAACATGGCAGCAAAAGGATCACAAGAAGCCAAAAAGTGGCTAAGATAAATTTAGAAGACATTCTGCATGATATTGATATTGAAGGGACTCCCATAGTCCAATATGAGGATATAGATGAGGGAGGAAAGAAGCTCAAGAAAACTAAATCAACAAAGAAGTTAGAGTTTGAAGGTGAGGATGCAGGTTTTATGTTTCAGGCTAGGAAACCCATGACAAGACATGCTAGAAAACTCTTGGAATGCAGTAAAGAAGTTCAGAAGGTCACTAAAACTACCTAGCCATTTCCAAGCATTATTGACCTTTCATCACCTGCAAAAGAAGAATTAGTCATCAAGCAAAAGAAAGGAAAGGAGAAATTATTGAAAAAACAGAGTTTGAGGTTCTTGAGGAGTAGTTGAAGTTACCAAATCATGAAATAGCAATCTTAAAGAAAGAGGCAAGGAAACATAATGTCCAAAAAGTGTAGTTTGAGAAAATGAAAGAGATTTGGGAAGAGCAGGTTGATAGTGTGTCAAAGACCTTAGATGATACACAACAATTAATAAAATGGACTATGCCATTGAGGAAATAGGTGAAGCATGTTAGAAGAATGAATCTGCACTTGAAATCTAGCAACATAAAACTGAAGGACCAAGTCAAGGATCTCCAAGAGCAGTTAGAATTGATCCATGAGAAGCTTGTGAAGAAGGGTTTAAAGATGACTATAGTTGAGGAACCCATAGCTCAACTCATCATTAATGAAGATGAAACACCTCAAGGCTCTTAAGTTGAGTTTGATTATGTTTTAAGAGGTTAATGGTGTTAGCCACCTATAAATTTGTTATAGAAAAAGGTGGCTAAAATTTTTTGAGCCTTCTGTAGAAATTTGCTGAATAATGATTAATTATCCACTGAGACTATCCTGATCACATATCAATTCGAATTCATATGCAACACATAATCTCTTCCACTCAGATAATCACACATGCGGAAATAAAACAAGCGATCGCACATCAATTCATCACACATTAACTCAGTATGTATGGGGAAAGCCTACAGCTGAAAACCCCGCAGCTATATGTGTATATTATAATGGAGAAAACATGTAACCAATCAGTACAATGCTCCTCACAAGTACTCAGTACTATCTCATGAAGTTACACCTGATGGCTTGGTTTTGAACAAATGCAGGTTCAAAAATACATCCATAATTACTGCTCTGTTAACGTCTAGGCACATCTAAATAGAGATCCAAGGTTCGAATATCCTTGGCTTGACAGCGCAATCATCATTGGCAATTGCCTCCAAGTGTGGTGCAAATCTCATGCACAACTGATGTCACAACTGATAGCTGTGCTCACCCTTTCATCTACCTCTTTCACTGGTCTCCACTGAACTGTCCATGCACTGTAGTGAACTGATGTGTTCTTGAGTTGAATAATGAGTTACTAATTAATGAATTAAATAATATTTTATTCACTCCACTCATTACTAGTTGATTAGCTAGTTAAACTAATCTCAACTAGTTCAACTAAGTTAAACCGAACACAACTCCACCAACTGTCTCATCAACTCCACAAAACTTCTGCCACTGAAGTCCTAACTGAAGTCAACCATGCATGAGCTCACCAAACCCCTAGGAATAGCATAATTCCTCTGTCAGATGCATGAGCCACTTCTATAGCTCGAACTGAAGTGCTCCAAGAGAGTAAACTGAAGTTTAGAGTCCAAATATTATTAAGGGTAAATAATATTTGACTTCCCTATTTTTAGGATAGGCAGTCTAAAAATAGACTTCGACCTATAGGTCCAAAAATATAGGTCCATCTATTTTTACCAACATGACCAATACTCCAAGAATAACATACTGCAACCCCTGGACCATGCTTCATATGTCTAAAAATAGACTTTGCGCCAGAATTTGCCTGCAGGCCCACTTAGTGAAGGCGACTTCATTTCACTAAGCTCCATCATCTTGCTGCATTTTCAACACCTTCAAGGAACAAAT
The DNA here is from genome assembly GCA_034641835.2 of Pinus albicaulis. Lineage (NCBI taxonomy): Eukaryota > Viridiplantae > Streptophyta > Pinopsida > Pinales > Pinaceae > Pinus > Pinus albicaulis. Next base: position 869,473,671 of record CM076581.1, on the reverse strand, counting down.
TTTATTGCTAAAAAGTGTTGGCTCTTGAAGACTCTTGAAGGCCTCATGCCTCTGTCCATAATATTCACTATTGTGTTTATTTTACACTCAGAAATCTCGCGGATTCCCAAGAAAGAATACTGCTGCAAAGACCCTTTTCCGCTTTTCCCCTTTTCCAAAACTAACCTCTTGTTCTCTCCTCTTCCCCCCATGAAATCCCTCATTTTAATGATTTTTCCCTTTCCCCTTCATCGAAAACCTTTGATAAGGTTTAAAGACTCCTTCTTTGCCTTATCGGAACCCCTCTAAACCTTTGAAAAACATTGAAAATCCATAAAAATCCATGTTTTATGTTTTAGGCTTTAGCCCCCTTCGGCTAAGCCCCCTAACCACTTCCCCCATACGCCCAGACGCCAGAACCAAGCGCCAGCCCTCCAAGCGCTTATCGCATTGCCCAAGTGCGATTAGCCCCCCCTTTTTAACCCCCGGTGATATGTTCCTCCATGCGCCCAAAGGCCCCGCAATCAGGTGCCAAGCCATATTGAATATTAATTATGTCCGCCCCCAAAGTCTAAACCTCAGTTTTATTTAAATTTGTCGGATTTATTATAAAATAACGTTTCCGCCGGTGCGAAAGTCCAAATCAATCTCCACCGCCGATCTGATCTGCAGATCGATGGCGTGCGACCTATCAGCCCGGTGGTCCCCGCCATCCACTCGCCATTCCAAAACCGGGCGATATCCATCGCACTGCCTTCAAGTGGAGGGAAGTTTTTTCCCGATCGACAACGATTCCATTCACCAGTTGATGCGTGGCCTGGGCACTATTCATAAAACTACCGTCCATCGTGCATTAAAGATTGGACATGGACCCGGTGTAATATTGACGTCCACCGTCCGATCTGAGGCCACCCATCGGACAACGATCGCTCACCGAAGATGCCCGACAATTAACCAGGGTACGGCGTGATATTTAACAGATCTCCGCCATCGATCTGATCTGCAGATCGATGACCCATATTTCATCGCCCGGTCCCCTCGTCCACAGCAGGGCCGGTGGTCCCAGCGCCACATCAACATCCACGCGGCAGATTTCTATTGGGGCGGGTCTCCATGGTTTCTCGTCCAGTCAGCATTTCCAGACCCGGGAGTTTTTATTCATCTGGATTTTATTTAAAATCTGAAGTCCGGGCGCGTTCTATAAGGTTTTTATCATGGGATCTCCACCGTTGATCGCTTGGGCCACTCTCATCCAACGGCCCATGATCGTCCCAATTCCCAAACCTGATTTCGTGACCATTTTTGTCCAAAACACAGGTTTTAACCTATTTCTCCAGTTTTCCCAAAAACACTGACTCCTCCGCTTTGACTTTTTGCCTCCGTTCCCGACCATCGATCTCAGCGCGATCGACGGCTCCGATTTAATTTCTCCATTTTTTTTTTTGACCCCATTTGATCAATATCGACCGTTGGATGATGCCATCCAATGGCCATGCTCTCCCCACATGTCCTCCCGCAGCAATAAACCTATATATGCAGGATTTTATAATATTTATTTGTATTTTGCAGGGTTTAAATGGTTTTCTTTCCATTTTTGAAGAAAATTTAGAAGCAGAGGGTGACAATCCTCCAGCCTCTGATTCACCAGAGAAATCATTCGTAGGGTTTAAATTTCACGTTTTATCAATGATTCATGAGGCATTGATGCCATTCGATCCCTGTACAGCTCTGCGCACCAAAAAAAAAACACAGTTAATCAAGCACCGGTCAGAGAGTATCAGTGTCGAAGACAAAAATGTACCAGGACAGAAGATTGAAGACAAATTTGTGGGGATCACGACTAAGAATGATTATCAAAATCCTAATCCCCAATTAAAACATGGTTTGAAGAAAATATTAAGTGTTTTATTAACAGAAAGCATCCACCGCCACATTTGAGGAAAATTGATTCCTCCTAGCTATTGAAATGCCACCTGTGCCTCAAAGTATTCAATCAGAGGCCGAACTTATTGTTCAAGACCAAATATCTGCCTCACAACACAGCCAAAGGATAAATTCTGTAGGCAAACTGATGAAAAAATATCAGCAGAGTTACTTTGACATTACACAGAGCCTCAAAGTTCAAAAAGAGCTCCCACCGAGCTTAAATATTTATGTAAATCATTTAGTACAGAAGACACCTATGTAAGCTTCTTTATTGAGCCCCTCAAAGGCCAAGAAGACATTTAAGTCTCTATTAATTGTAATTGGAGATATTTTATCAGATCTCACCTCCTCATTCTTCTATATATACTACTGCAGAAGATGAGTGAGGGGTTGGTTGAGTTGGTTGTAGAACTTTGAAATATAATTGAGCTTGAGACTTCTATCTGTAAATAGTGTTCACTGGCCCTTGTAACTCTGTTTGTGTTAGATTTGTTAGGCTAGATAGTGAAGATGATTGCTGAACTGAAACATTGGATCTAAGTACTGTAACTGGTTTGACATCAATAACAAGCTGTTTCTTGGGATCTTGGTCTACATCATTGGTGAAGTGCCCCTTTCTTTGTTATTGTTTTTCCTTCTATGTATGTCATATTGTTCAATTTTCTCTGATAAAGAACAACATTTATAGAGTTAGGATTCACTGTTTATCAATACCCTTCTCTGATTGATAAGCTTTATCTCAATGTTTTCCTCCAATTTGTTTATTTAAGAATGATTCAATATAGTCTAAACAGTTAGGAATGCTGGCGTTCCCTCGTCCTACTGTTTGCTTTAAAAATTGTTCTTGAAAGTTATTTTCCTTATTTGCTTATTAAAGTTAGACTAGAAAAGTGATGGTTTTCCCTGTTTCTAGCTTCTATTCTCCAAAGGCAGATTCTGAAGGTTTCCCTTGGTGTTGGTTGAAAGTAGACTAGGTTTAAAAGTACCTTATCTGATCTTAGGTTACATTTTGTTTCCCTTATGTGTTTTCATACTTTCTGAAGGTAATTATGAGGATTACTAGATCGTTTGTCAATTAAGCTTCTTTAATACAAACTTGCCCAAGAAGTCAATGGTTAGCCCTGTCCTTGGTTGGTCTTAAACAGTTACTTAAGAGGCTTTTCTTGTTTGGACTGAATATAAATCCTTTGTGAAATTATTATCAGTTTCCACCCCTCCAACACTTTATTGTTTCCATCCCATCACTCTAATCTCAATAATCTTGTGATATAGATGACTTACCCCTTGGATCACTCTTGATGTTGTTGCTCAATTAAAGCCCTGTTATGACTCCATAGCCCAATGGACTAAAATCCAGCGTTATATCTATCTCTTTAGCCAAATTTGTTCTATTCACTTGAAACTTCTCATCTTTGAAACTCTTTACATTTAGAACTTTCCCCTCAAGTAATATTCATGCTCAACCATCCAAAAAATAAACAAAACCCTTGGCCTTCATAACTAGCCTAATATCATTACCCCAAACTTCAAAGACAAATCCATCTTCGCACTTATTGGAGAGATCCCTCTTCGGATTCAGGAGGGCTAGATCCTAGAATCCCAAAGTGGTTGAAATAATGTTGCTTCTGTAGTTTTAGTCTCACCAATCTGCTAAAATTACAGATTCCTAACATTTCTGGCGACTCCACTGGGGACAATTTCCCTTAAACACTTCATAAAACTTGTGAGTAAAAAGCAGCCTTTTCAAGCACTACCAAGGAATGTTAATCATGATAAAACTTGTTTGAATCAGTGACAAACTAGGTAAACCCTAGGATTCTCTTAAGACTTTATCTAACCTTGAAAAAACAGCTGGCTTAGCCATAAGAGTACACTGTCTTTGTCTCATAACCGTAGCTAAGTTTTGAAACAGAGTTAGGATATTCTTAGAAACCACACAATTGAAAAATAGCTCAGAAAACCTAAAAATATTTTAGATTGGTATCCAATAAACATGGTGGTGGACCGTAAAACCTTTTACCTCTGAAAAGAGCTAAAAAATTCCACTTGGCGACTCTACAATCCTTAAAATACCTTAAGACTCCACTGGGAAGAAACATGATCATTCTAATATCGTTTAAACTCAGTTAGAGGACTGTAGGATTAAAATTTGTGTAAACAGATTAGTTAACCTCTCAAATATTTTCATACTTGGTTGAAATTTTCTTGTTTATTTAGGTCTGAAAAACACAGCATAGTGGCTCCTAGAAAGATTCACATTAGAGCCTATCCTAACCCTGATCCACCTGAGTTAGTTGATAACCCAGAAAGTATCCTTAGGAAGTCTCCTAGGATTAAATTATCAACTGTTGTCAGATCACCTTTGAGAGCTAATTCAGTTCCTGAAAATCTTTCATCTCTGCAACAATCACAAGTTGACTTAGTGAATCCTTTTAGAACTAGGTCTCTTGGTGATTTAGATCGGTTAGAGTCTGAGTCTTCACTTTCTTCTCCTGAAACAAGTGAACATCTTGGTAGTAGAGAAACAACACCTCCTGATTTACATTTCCTTCACAACCTAGGTGCCTCTCATCCAAGATCAGCTTAGTAGTCTATTCCTGGTCCATCCACTTCTGCTCACCCTACATCCACTATTCAAACCACTCCACTTCAGCCCACTTTCCTTTTCGTTAATCCACTTCTTGTGAATCCACCTCCACCACATATCATGGTAGCATGGTATGCTCCCTTAGTCCTTCCTGTACCATTAGTCAATCTTCCATAGGACTATCAGTCCAAAATTCCATTATATGATGCCAGTAATGTTACAACTGCATCACAACATGTGGATAAGATGAATGACTACTTTGTGGCTTGGTGATGATGATTAAATAAGCTTGTGATTATTTGCTCAGAGCTTAGGGGGAGAAGTAAGAAAATGGTTCAAAGGTTTAACCCCCCATAGTATTAATGATCTCCAAGCCTTCCATCAAACATTCTTAAACAAATGGGAAGTAAATAAAAACCCTCTCCAAGTCCTTTCTGACTACAATAACCTCCATAGAAACACTAGGGAAAGTGTGCAAGCTTATTGCACTAGATTTAACAGTGTGTATAATGCACTTTCCCTAGAACTAAAACCTCCACAGGGCTCAGCTTTAAACAAGTTTCCTGAAGGGTTTGACCCTGAGATGGCTTATCAGCTGAAGGAAAGAGATCCTGCAACTCTTGAAGAGATACAAAAAGGTGCTCTTTCCGTGGAAGTCAACTTAATGGAAAAGAGAGCAAGAATGAAAAATGAAAAGAGAGTGTCCTTTAGAGAGGAATCTACACCTTCTACTTCAAACTCAAAGATGGAGAGAATGATGGAAGACATGATGAAATAAATGAGCATAATCAAGAGAGCACAAGCCAGTCAAAACCAAACTGCTTCTCAAAATAAAAACCAGAACCAAAACCAGAATTTTAGAAGGAATCAACCTCCAAACAGACCCAGGTAAGATGATCAGCAGATCACTCCTCCCTTTCATCAAAACTATGTAAGTGAGGTTGAGGAAACGAATGAAATAATAGAGGAGGATGATACAAACATGCTGGGGGTAGATAATGATGACTTCAAGGTTCATTATGATAGAAGACAAGGTATTTATACACCTTATGATGACAAAAGAGATGATGATGAAAATTATTATCAAGACATGAAAAATGTCATCAGAGAGCCTCAAAGAGAATATGACCTTAGAAGAAAAACCAGTCAACAAGCTCCCAACACCAAAACCTCTGAAAAATATTCACAAAACAGCACTGCAACTAAGCCTAAAATTGTCAAACCAAGGGAGAAAATAGTTGCTGTAAATTCTGATAAAGGTAAAGAAAAAGGCACTCAAAACAATGAAAAACAAAGTGCAAACCTTAGCAGTACTAACACTTCAGCTAGTACTCCAGTCAAAACGATTTTTTCAAATGTAAATAGAACAAATCAGCAAGCTGATGTTACTGATAGACTAGCAGCTAATAAGTCTGAGACAAGTTCTTCATAGAACCAAATCCCTTTTAGCCTAGAGTAGGAAATTTCAAAGATTAAAATATTTGTTCCCCTCACTGAGTTAGCTGCCTAGCATATATATAGGACCCAAATTTTGAAGGCTTTAAGAATAGAAGAAAATGAGGACACAGTCAATCTTAATGATGACCAACCAGAGCTGATTTTTGGTCCTAAGATTGAAGGTAGATATCAAGAAGGACCTGTTCCTCCTTTTTATGTAAGTTTAAACGTTCATGACAAAATTTTGCACAATGCTATGCATGATTCCGGGGCTTCTCACAATTTAATGCCTAAAGCTGTGATGGAGAGCCTTGGTCTAGAATTCACCAAACCTTACAAAGATCTTTACTCCTTTGACTCAAGCAGAGTAAAATGTTTAGGATTAATCAAAGACCTCTTTGTTAACTTAGCCCAAATTCCAGCCAAATGCTTAGTAATGGATATTGTTGTGGCTGATGTACCCCCAAAATATGGAATGCTATTATCAAGATCATGGGGGGCTAAGTTACAAGGGACTATGCAGATGGACATGACCTATGCGACTATCCCTGTTTTCAATCAAACTAGAAGACTTTACAGGGAGTCCCATATGAAATACACAGTTACAAGTCAATGCCGACCACAAAAATCTCCTCAGTATTCTGTAAATATAGGCCTTGATTCCTTTATTATGTTTAATGATGAAACACTTAGTGAACAAGTCACTTTAACAGAATTAATGGCCGATAGGGAGGAAGAGAAACACAACGCAGAAGTGTCAAAACAGTTTGTTGCATTTGAAGACAGTAGCAAACCAAACAAAGGTCTTGAGCTACAAGTTAGGTGTCCTTTGCTTTTTAACATTCACAATCAAGAAAGAAACCCTCAAATAAATGAAAATCTTGGGGAATCAAAACAAATACAACTAAGTGCTGAGATTCCACAACAACCCTTGAGCACGTTAGTTGAAGAGGACAGTAACTAGGATGAAACTGAAAACAATCCTTTGTGGAGTATGTATTTTGATGGGTCATGCACTAAGAACAATGCTGGTGCAGGTGTTTGGATTACCAACACTGAAAACAACCACACAGAAAGCATTTCCTGCAAATTAAACTTTTAGTGTTCCAATAACATAGCAGAATATGAATCCCTTCTATTAGGCTTACGTTTGTTGAAAGAGTTAGGAGCCAGAAGAATCAATGTGTATGGGGATTCAGAGTTAGTCATTAGGCAAGTTAATGGGAAGTATAACGCAAATCATCCCAGAATTAGAGCCTACCGAAACGATGTCATGGACCTTTTGAAAACATTCAAGGAGTCCAAACTTTTTTTTGTCCCAAGAAAAAGAAATATTGCGGCCCACAATTTAGCCTTTGCAGCTAGAACATGCTTAACGCCGTATAACACCAAAGACTGCACAACTCAGATAAAATTTAGACCAGCTGTGCCTAATAATGAAAAGTATTGGCAGGTGTTTGATGGAGACAAACAAATAGAAGACTTCACGCAATTCAGAAATGAGTTCGAACCACGCAGTTCGGACTCAGATTATGATACAGATTGTAGTGAAGAAAATTTTCTTAGTGAAGAAGAGCCGTCTCCCGAACTTGTCAATATCAATCTTCTGGCTGACAAACTTAAAAACAAAATAGAAATGACAGCAGAATTAGAAACATAGGAGTTAGAAACTCTACACTCTAAAGATGAAAGTTTGCCAAGTGGTCTGGCGCCTTTAGAAGAGTTGTTTGATCTTAACGATGTGGCCAAGAAGCCAAAAATGGAACCTGTAGAGACTGAAGTGGAAGAGTGCAATATAGGCAGTGAGGAAAAACCGAAAATGATTAAACTATCTAAGACTTTACTAGCTCACATTAAACTCAAATACATAGAGCTGTTTAAAGAATTTTCTGATGTTTTTGCATGGAGTTATGAAGATCTTAAATCCTATGACACTGAAATAATACATCACAAAATTCCCGTCAAAGAAAACCAAAAACCATTCAAATAGAAACTGCGCAGAATAAACCCTGTTCAGTTGCCTTTGGTTGAGAAGGAGATCATGAAAAAATACGATGCTGGTATTATTGTTCCTATTAGATATTCTAAGTGGGTGTCTAATCTGGTGTCGGTTAGGAAGAAAACTAGAGAGATCAGGCTTTGTATAGACTTTAGAGACTTAAACAAAGCTTCATTAAAAGAAAACTACCCTTTACCTAAGATGGATCATATTTTACAAAGGGTGGTAGGGTCTAAGAGAATTTCTTTGCTGGATGGCTATTCGGGGTATAATCAGATCTTAGTTCACTCTGCTGATCAATTAAAGACAACCTTTACTACACCATGGGGCAATTTCATGTATGTGAAAATTCCTTTTGGTCTAATGAATGCTGGAGAAACTTTTCAAAGAGCCATGGACATAGCATTCTCGGAGGAACTGGGCTTCTTCATCATTATATACCTTGATGATGTCATTGTGTTTTCAAAAACAGATGAAGAGCACTTAGAACATTTGAGAAAAGTTTTCGAGAAATGCAGAAAGTTTGGAATATCTTTAAAACCTAGGAAGACACTTTTTGGTCTCCAAGAAGGTAAACTTCTTGGACACATTATTTCTGAAGAGGGTATAAAGATAGATCCAAAGAGGATTGAGGCCATATTGCAAATCTCTCATCCTCGGAACATCAAGGAGTTGCAATATTTCATTGGAAAGATTAACTTTTTGAGAAGGTTCATCCCCAACTTGGTTGAGCTCCTTAGGAATATCACAAACATGTTGAAGAAGGAGCAAGGGGTGAAATGGACCTTGGAAGCAAAGAAGTCCTTTGAGCTGGTGAAACAAGCGTTAACCAAAACACCGGTTCTTATAAGTCCTGATTTTTCAAAGGATTTTTATATTTTTTCATTTGCATCAGAACATACCATAGCTGCTATCCTTCTACAGAAAAATCCACAAGGACAAGAGCAGCCTATTGCATTATTTAGTAAGGCATTGAGGGATGCCCCTTTGAAGTATAACATTATTGAGAAGCAAGCTTTTGCTTTGGTTAAAGCTTTGAAAGACTTCAGAGTGTACATCCTTCACTCACACATCATTGCCTTTGTCCCAAACTCAATTTTTAAAGACATTCTAACACAGGACCCAGATGGTAAGAGAGGTAAGTGGATTGCTATTATCCTTGAATATGATTTAGAGATAAAACCCACTAAACTCATCAAAGGCCAAGGTCTAGCTAGATTAATGGCTGAATCCAATTTTGAAGTTCTTGATATTAATATGATTGATGCTTTGGATGACCAAGAAGAATTCTCAACTCCTGTTGTTGAAGATCATTTTATGAATTCTCCTTGGTATGCTGATATTATTTATGTCTTTCTTAATTTAAATACACCTCCTGGTTTGACAAAGACAAAGGCAAGATTCCTAAAGTTAAAAGCTATAAAATATTTCATTATAGATAAATGTCTTTATTGGAAAAATGCAAGTGGTCTATTGCTTAAATGTTTGCCTGAGTTTGATGCAGAGAAGGTTAAGCACGAGTTCCATGAAGGAGAGTGTGGAGGTCATTTATATTGGAAGACAACAGCCAACAAAATTTTGAGGGCTGGTTTCTATTGGCCTACTCTTTTTCCTGATATACACAAAATGATCATTGCTTGTCATAAATGTCAAATTTTTGAAGGCAAAAGAAAACTTCTACCCCTGCCTCTGCATCCAATCACTGTTGAAGCCCCTTTTCAACAGTGGGGACTTGACTTCATAGGAGAAATCCATCCACCATCTTCTGTCCAACATAGATGGATTCTTACTGCCACATAATACTTCACTAAATAGATAGAAGCCATTCCTTGTAGGCAAGCCAATGACTCTGTTATTATAAAATTCATTGAGACTAACATTCTCTCCAGATTTGGATGTCCTACCAAGATCATCACTGATAATGCAGCAACATTTGGATCAAAGAAAATGGTTGAATTCTGTCACCGATATCAGATAACATTGGGGCATTCCATGGCCTATTACCCTCAAGGTAATGGAATTGCAGAATCCTCAAACAAGAGTTTAGTGAACATAATCAAGAAACTGTTGGAGGACAACAAAAAGTCTTGGCACACAAAGCTGGTCCATGCACTTTGCGCTGACAGATTGACTTTGAAGAAATCTATTAGTATGTCACCTTTCCAGCTTGTATATGGTACTGATGCAATTTTTCCAAATAGCCTCGGTGTACCAGTGATGAAGTTCATTCAAGAGTTGCAAACTGAAGAAAATGACATGATCGGAAGAATAAATCAGACCATTCATCTTCAGCAAACCAGAGAGGAGGTTTATAACAAAGCATTGCAGAAACATATCAGCATTAAAAAGCTTTTTGACCGAAGAACAAAGGCCAGCAATTTCAATACTGGGGACAAAGTTTTAAAGTGGGACTCAAGGAGGGAAGACAAGGGCAAGCATGGAAAATTTGACAACTTATGGCTTGGCCCTTACTCCATTCATTCAGCTGCTGGTAACAATGCCTATTTCTTACAAGAGTTGAATGGAGCAGAATTGTTTGGGGGTCCTGTCAATGGCAGGATGCTTAAACATTACTTCTCTTGATCCATGATATGTTTTGGAGCCTTTTATATTTTTTCCATTATAAATATTTCATCCACCATTGCATTCAAAGTTATAAAAATCAAAATACAAAAACAATGAAAAGAGAAAAGAGGGCAGATTGTGAAAACAAGAAAGGTATAGCCCCATACCAAAAAAGAGAAACAAATCTGAAAGTGTGCAAGCTTAAATGCCACTCCTGCAAAACAGACTTCTAGTTAGTCAAAGAGCCTAATCTTGATTAATTAGTTTTAAATTTTCTGCTGATAGGATAGTGAATTTGATTTTCCAAACTGTTTAATCTTGGCTTATCAATAGATAGTTTAGGATAGAAATCAAAGGTTCAAACATGATCAAAATCTGAATCTAAGTTTCCAAAGAGAAATGACTCAAATCTGTTTCATTTTTTGAGTCAAAAAAGATGTAAATCTGGTTCTAATTAGCTCAAAATATGAACCAGAGAACAAAGAAGCTACAACTCAAACAAAAGTCAAAACAAAGCTGTAAAAGGATGAAGGAAGTGCTTTGAATTTTCAGATCTTAAGCCTTCCATTTTGTTTTAAATTTTTTTGCAAAATAAATGTCTATGTGCAGTTTGTCTTTTATGCCATGGACCAGCATCAAGTTAGACTATTCAATCCTGACTTGAATGTTTTTAAATTTCTTTTGTAGAATTTAGAGAATAAAAATATGTTGGACAGTTTAATCCCAACAGATGGTATAATAGGTAGAGAAGCATCTGAACTCAATTGTTTAATCTGAGTTCAGGGAGAAATAAGGAGTAGAATTAGATTAGTTTTATGCTTTCAAAAGAATAAAATGTTGTAAAAGAGTTTTCCAATCCAAGTGCACTCTGATGAAGAAAAAATGTTAGATCTGTAGGATTAGGTAGGTAGAAATGTTGTTGATGAAAAATCCATTGTTTTTATGGTTGCTAATATGTTTTCAGAGCAAGATCATCCCAGCAAAGGAAGGGAAGCCCAATGGATGAGGCACAGGTTAGCCTCCCATAGAAAACAATGGATGAGGCAACTGATCAGCCTCCCAGAGAATGCAAGTCTGAAGTTCTTGATGCCTTCAAGAAGGCACCATCCCTAAGTGGAGCCACTGTTAGCCACCTATAAATTTGTTATAGCAAAAGGTGGCTAAAATTTTTTTGAGCCTTCAAGGAACAAATTTTATTGCTAAAAAGTGTTGGCTCTTGAAGACTCTTGAAGGCCTCATGCCTCTGTCCATAATCTTCACTACTGTGTTTATTTTACACTCAGAAATCCTACTAATTCCCAAGAAAGAATACTGCTGCAAAGACCCTTTTCCCCTTTTCCCCTTTTCCAAAACTAACCTCTTGTTCTCTCCTCTTCCCCCCATGAAATCCCTCATTTTCATGATTTTTCCCTTTCCCCTTCATCGAAACCCTTTGATAAGGTTTAAAGACTCCTTATTTGCCTTATCAGAACCCCTCTAAACCTTTGAAAAACATTGAAAATTCATAAAAATCCATGTTTTGTGTTTTAGGCTTTAGCCCCCTTCGGCTAAGCCCCCTAACCACTTCCCCCATATGCCCAGGCGCCAGAACCGAGCGCTAGCTCTCCAAGCGCTTATTGCGTTGCCCAAGTGCGATTAGCCCCCCCTTTTTAACCCCCGATCATATGTTCCTCCATGTTCCCAAAGGCCCCACAATCAGGCGCCAAGCCATATTGAATATTAATTATGTTCGCCCCCAAAGTCTAAACCTTGGTTTTATTTAAATTTGTTGGATTAATTGTAAAATAATGTTTCCGCCGGTGCGAAATTCCAAATCAATCTCCACTGTCGATCTGATCTGCAGATCGACAGCGCACGACCTATCAGCCTGGTGGTCCCCGCCATCCACTCGCCATTCCAAAACCGAGTGGTATCCATCGCACCGCCTTCAAGCAGAGGGCGGTTTTTTCCCGATCGACAGTGATTCCATTCACCGGTTGACACGTGGCCTGGGCACTATTCAAAAAACCGCCATCCATCGCGCGTTAAAGATCAGATGTGGACCCGGCGTGATATTGACGTCCATCGTCCGATCTGAGACCGCCCATCAGGCGGCGATCGCTCACCGAAGATGCCCGAAAATTAACCAGGGTACGACGCGATATTTAACAGATCTCTGCCATCGATCTGATCTGTAGATCGACGACCCATATTTCATCACCTGGTCCCCTCGTCCACAGCAGTGCCGGTGGTCCCAGCGCCACATCAACATCCACACGGCAGATTTCTATTGGGGCGGGTCTCCGTGGTTTCTCATCCAGTCAACATTTCCGGACCCGAGAGTTTTTATTCATCTAGATTTTATTGAAAATATGAAGTCCGAGCGCGTTCTATAAGGTTTTTATCGTGGGATCTCCACCGTTGATCGCTTGGGCCACTCTCATCCGACGGCCCACGATCGTCCCGATTCCCAAACCTGATTTCATGACCATTTTTGTCCAAAACATAGGTTTTAACCCATTTCTCCAATTTTCCCCAAAAAACTGACTCCTTCACTTTGACTTTTTGCCTCCGTTCCCGACCGTCGATCTCAGCGCGATCGACGGCTCCGATTTAACTTCTCCCTTTTTCTTTTTGACCCCTTTTGATCAATATCGAGCGTTGGATGATGCCATCCAACTGCCATGCTCTCCTCACATGTCCTCCCGCAGCAATAAACCTATATATGCATGATTTTATAATATTTATTTGTATTTTGCAAGGTTTAAATGGTTTTCTTGCCATTTTTGAAGAAAATTCAGAAGCAGAGGGTGACGATCCTCCAGCCTCTGATTCACCAGAGAAATCATTTGTAGGGTTTAAATTTCACGTTTTATCAATGATTCATGAGGCATTGATGCCATTCGATCCCTGTACAGCCCTGTGCACCAAAAAAAAAACATAGTTAATCAAGCACCGGTCAGAGAGTATCAGTGTCGAAGACAAAAATGTACCAGGACAGAAGATTGAAGACAGATTTGTGGGGATCACGGCTAAGAATGATTATCAAAAGCCTAATCCCCAATTAAAACATGGTTTGAAGAAAATCTTAAGTGTTTTATCAACAAAAAGCCTCCACCACCACATTTGAGGCAAATTGATTCCTCCCAGCTACTAAAATTCCACCTGTGCCTCAAAGTATTCAATCAGAGGCCGAAGTTATTGATCAAGACCAAATATCTGCCTCACAACATAGCCAGAGGATAAATTATACAGGAAAACTGATGAAAAAATATCATCAGAGTTACTTTGACATTACACAGAGCCTAAAAGGTCAAAAAGAGCTCCCACCGAGCTTAAATCTTTATGTAAATAATTTAGTACAAAAGACACCTATGTAAGCTTCTTTATTGAGCCCCTCAAAGGTCGAGAAGACATTTAAGTCTGTATTAATTGTAATTGGAGATCTTTTATCAGATCTCACCTCCTCATTCTTCTATATATACTATTGCAGAAGATGAGTGAGGGGTTGGTTGAGTTGGTTGTAGAACTTTGAAATATAATTGAGCTTGAGACTTCTATCTGTAAATAGTGTTCACTGGCCCTTGTAGCTCTGTTTGTGTTAGATTTTTTAGGCTGGATAGTGAAGATGATTGCTGAACTGAAACATTGGACCTGAGTACTGTAACTAGTTTGACATCAATAACAAGCTGTTTCTTGGGATCCTGGTCTACATCATTGGTGAAGTGCCCCTTTCTTTGTTATTTTTTTTCCTTCTATGTATGTCATATTGTTCACTTTTCTCTGATAAAGAACAACATTTATAGAGTTAGGATTCACTGTTTATCAATACCCTTCTTTGACTGATAAGCTTTATCTCAATGTTTTCCTCCAATTTGTTTATTTAAGAATGATTCAATACAGTCTAAACAGTTAGGAATGCTTGCATTCCCTCGTCCTACTGTTTGCTTTAAACATTGTTCTTGAAAGTTACTTTCCTTATTTTCTTATTAAAGTTAGACTAGAAAAGTGATGGTTTTCCCTGTTTCTAGATTCTATTCTCCAAAGGCAGATTCTGAAAGTTTCCCTTGGTGTTGGCTGAAAGTAGACTAGGTTTAAAAGTACCTTATCTGATCTTAGGTTACATTTTTTTTCCCTGATGTGTTTTCATACTTTTTGAAGGTAATTATGAGGATTACTGGATCGTTTGTCAATTAAGCTGCTTTAATACAAACTTGCCCAAGAAGTCAATGGTTAGCCCTGTCCTTGGTTGGTTTTAAACAGTTACTTAAGAGGCTTTTCTTGTTTGGACTGACTATAAATCCTTTTTGAAATTATTATCAGTTTCCACCCCTCCAACACTTTATTGTTTCCATCCCATCACTCTAATCTCAATAATCTTGTGATATAGATGACTTTCCCCTTGGATCACTCTTGATGTTGTTGCTCAATTAAAGCCCTGTTATGACTCCATAGCCCAATGGACTAAAATTCAGCGTTATATCTATCTCTTTAGCCAAAGCTGTTCTATTCACTTGCAACTTCTCACCTTTGAAACTCTTTACATTTAGAACTTTCCCCTCAAGTAATATTCATGCTCAACCATCCAAAAAACAAACAAAACCCTTGGCCTTCATAACTAGTCTAATATCATTACCCCAACTTCAAAGAAAAATCCATCTTTACACTTATTGGAGAGATCCCTCTCCGGATTTAGGAGGGCTAGATCCTAGAATCCCAAAGTGGTTGAAATAATGTTGCTTCTGCAGTTTTAGTCTCACCAATCTACCAAAATTACAGATTCCTAACAAATGGCATGTTGAAAACCAATTTTATACATATGGAAGCTACCTTTTTGAAACAAGGTCAAATCTGGAAATTACACAGTTTTCCACAGTTTCGTAGCGTTTCCTGGGCTTGAAGCCAGGAAAATGCTACAAAAATTTATGTAGTTGCCTTTTTTCCTTTAAAACCAACTTTTTTAGCTTACAAGAGGGGAGAATGGTGATGATGAAGTTTCATGAAATGATAGACACCATGCAAAAGCAAAGAAGCAGAAATTTTGAGTGAAGAAGTCATTTTTTTGGACGCTACAAAAGCACGCTACGAAACTGCCCTGTTTTCATAACGAGTTGTCTTTGAAGGTTTCTGAGCATTTTAAAAGAATTTTTGGATAGGTGGACACATCCAATAGGTCAAGGGACCTTGCCAGAAAATATTTATGACTTGAAGATCACGAAATGGAGACAGCTCATCAGCTGAAGCCTTCGTTGAAGATAGGGTCTTGTTTTCCTGAAAAATAGGGTTTCTTTCCATATGTTGAGGAGGATATTTAAGATGTCAAGTAGTGATAAGCTATGTCATATCTTATTACAACATGTGAAGCATTAGTTGTCAGATATGTAACTGTTTTAAGAGATAAGGTAGTTTGATGTAATAAATAGGAGTTTGAGTCCTATTAGGAAAAGGACTGTTTTAGAGTATAGCTATCATTTTCTGATTAAAAGACATGTTTTTCTATTATGTAAGGTGTCATTAGAATAATTTGATGAATCTAGCCAAGAGGCAGATCATATTTGATGTAAGAAGGTCTATTTAAAGGCAAATTATAGAAGTTGTAAAGGGTTGGAGATTTTTTGCACTACTGCTGCTTTATGTAATTTGACTTATATCAGTAATACAGAGGACTTCTTCTTGACAGACCTGAGATTCTCATGGAGTTTTTAATGCCTTTCTGATCTATATTTTTATGTGTACCACTTTTCAGTAGATTTCATCTTTGTTACTCAGAATTCATATGTTTATGCTCTGACTTCCTTTATTGATGAAATGACTATGTTGCCCTATGTTCCATGTGTGATTTTCCTTTGTTAAAAACTCTTATCTGCCTCAGCTTCCATGTCAAGAAACCTTGCCACTGAATCTATTGATTTTTTGACTCCATAATCCCAATGGTTGCAAACCTGTATTTTTTTCAACCTACTTACATCAAAATAAAGTTACTTTTCAAATAGAGTTAGCTATCTAGTTTCATCATTATCTAATATCATAAACCTCTTTGAGAGAGCCCTCTTAGACTGAAGAGGCTAAGCTTCAGTCACAAGTTGGTTTGAAATAGTTACATAGAGTTGTCTAATTAGAAACCAATCAAGTACAATTTTTTGATAACAGAACCTATCAAGCCTAGCGTAGAATCTAGATTTAATGACCATCCACTTGTCAATTGGACCAAGTGTACCACACCTAGATAAGAGAGTGATTATTTTTTCCTAGAAGATTTTTTTTACAATAAATCTTTGGTACAATGAGGAGTGGAAGGTTGCTAAAAGATTCCTTAAAGAGAAGGAGACAAATAGTGAGAGTAAGAAAAACTATAAAAATATGATTAAAAAAAAAAATTGTGTGGCTTCAAAAAGGAATGAATTAATCTCTTTGGGAAAGCACAATCCAAAAGGATTATGGTAGGAAATTCAACAAAAGAGAAGGAAAATAGATAATAATATATCAGATACACATTGGTTGGAATATGAAAAGCTCCTCTATGAGAGAAAACAAGAGAAAAGTAGCCCCCCCATAATCAACACTACAACTGAGTTATTTTCAGTGGAAAATGTCAAGTGTGGTATAAAAAATTTAGCAAGTGGTAAAGGCCAAGACATTGATGGGTTGCAGGCATAATTTTTAGAATTGGGTGTTGAGATATTGGCCACAATCATCAAAAGGATCTTCAACAACATCACCCAAGGCTATTTTCTCTTTGAATGGAAAATAAGTGTTTCTATCCTTCTTTGCAAAAGTGGATACATCAATAGTCTGTACAATTATCTCAATATTATGGTAAATCCTCTTCTTGGAAAAAAAAAAATGGGAGCATGATGGAGCATATAATCAACAAATGTGAAGAAAAAGAGTGTAAAAGAGCAAAAGGACAAGCTATTTTTAGGCCAAGGCACTCTACAATTGATCATTGCATCACTCTTAGGCACTTCATTCCAAAAGTATGGAACATTCAGTGCGGAAGACTTTTGTTTTTTTGTTGATTCCAAAAAATATTTTGACATTGTTCCTAGAGATAAGATTTGGAGAAGAATGGAGGAGCCTATAATCCCAAGTGAATATAGAGTTGTTGTCCATAAACTTTACGAGAAAGTTAGTGCTAAAATCAGAACTAAGGAGGGATTTTTGGAATGCTTCGGTAGTGACATTGGGGTCAAGTAGGGGTGCCCCCTTCCCCCACTCTATTAGGTTTATATATTGATATGCTAGAAGAATGGATAAACAACACCAGTGGAGAGGATATTCATCTAGTGGTTTATATGTGAAGCTACTTTTGTATGTTGACGATCTTATCCTAATTGAAAAATCTTCTCATGGTTTGAGAGAGCATTTGAAGGCCTTAGAGCTCTTCTGTCAAGAGGTTAGGGTGCAAGTAAAAAATAGAAAAACCAAATTCATGAAATTTTCTTTTAAGTGGAAAAAGTAGTAGGTTAGATTTATATTTAAAGAAAAATACCTAGGGATAGTGGAAGAGTACAAGTATCTAGGAATTGTTTTTCACAACAGGCTTAGTTGGGAGACATGCATAACTAAAAGGATCCAAGGGGATGGATAGCTTCTTATGTTCTTCAAAATAGATGCAGGAAAGCATAACTATGGGATTGAAAAACTAAGAAAACTCTTTTTTGAGTGTTAGTTACCTCGGTTGTCCTCTATGGTTTTTAAGTTTGGGGGAGAAACATGTCAAATCACAAGTGGAAACAACTAGAGAGAATTCAAACAAACTTAATCGTTAGTAACCTCAAATTCAAGTCAACGGTCGCATATGAGATCATACTAGCTGAGGCAGGTATGTTCCTGATGGAGGCTTCAACAATCCTTCGTTTGTTAAGTTATTTAAAATTTTTTGGAAATCATGGATGAGCATTTCCAACCCAAGATTATTCTTGCAGAGGAACTAAAATGTAGGAAGAAAACTTGGAGTAAGAAAAATAACAAGTGGATGAGAAAATGGGGAATTAATTGGCAAGGTTGTCCTAATTCAAAAGAGAAGATAAAAAATAGGATGCTTGAAAAATTCAGGACCGTCATGTGGGAAAAACAGGTTGGTCGAAAAAAAATAAAAATAAAAAAATAAAATATATATATATATATATATATGTCAAAAATTTCAACCGAACATAGTCACGTGATGAAAAGACTTATTTGAGTGTTTCAATCAAGGGAAAGGCTAAAATTTTAATAGCACAAATGAGGACCGGATCTCACCATCTTATGTGTGAAGCTGGTAGATGGATAACCCCTGATGAAGAATGGGAAGAAATAACTTGTATATTTTGTAGGAAATTGATGCAACCAAACTACGAACACCCACCAAATTCATTCTTAATGCAATTTTTATGTAAACCAATCTTATCAATCTCAAAACCAGAGTATTTCTCCATATGTGGAAGCTTCTTATTTAATCTTCAAAAGAAGATTTCCTCACTTTTTAACCCATGGTTATAAAAACCCAACAATAATAACTTCATATGTGGAAGCTTTTCTCTTTTCTTTGAAACCTATGGTTATAAACCATAACTCATATTTATTTTTGTAATTTAAATATAATGTCGACGTATATAAACTTAAACTTTCGGCCCAACCTTACCTTTCTGCCTTCCTCCGAATAACTTTGCCCCTTTGATTTCAACTGTAGATCTTCAACTCCTTGATCTTACATTTATCGCTTCATCGTGACATACCTTTGACCTTTGGTCCACAAAACATACCGTTAAATCATATACTGACCACACTTTAATAAAGTCACCTATTCACTGCCCATCATTCATCAAATCCGACGACTAGCACTTCCTTCATCCAACACATTTACCGATGCCGCATCCCGCTTAAACGACTATCGTTGATCCTATTCTCAATCCAACGGTCCTCATCATATCAAAAATTCAAACTTTATTACCCAACTGTGATATGCGATTGCATTATCGTAACATCAAATATCGCAATTTCGCATCGCATTGCCAAAGCTCTTTCCGCCGAATGCGATGTGTGATAAACCCTATGCCGACACGTGGCTCCTCATCGCAATGTCCAGTTCCTTTAATGAACTCGCTTCTCCAGTTGCAATATGACTTCTTGACCATCCATCTTCCACTATAAGTTTGTGACAATATCTTGATCGTTTAATCTTCCACTTCATTTATGCGATAGGATCTCTCTATTGCTCTCACCTCCAATCTACACTACAATCTATGTCGTACATTTAACTACTTCAGATCCGACGGATATCGCACTTCACAATGATCTATGCGTACATCCAATGGATATCACATAATAATATGCATGCCATTTAACCTTTTTGAACTCATGCGAAATAGGTGGTTTTATGTTGCTACATGTCAACTTCCTAACTGTATCGCGGGCTTTCGACTTTTACTGCTTACCAACCAAAAGTTGTGCGAAAAAACCATTGGTGCTTTCTAAAACCATCTTCACTGTTCTGTTTGCTTCCGATTCCATACCATCTTAATTCATGGTTTCACTTTACTCTTGCGCACTCTCCACAGACAGTCAGATCTTCTTCACTGTTCCTTCTCTTCTGGTTCCATTTGATTACATAACCCTGGTATCCATAACCCATTCAATGGTTTTGAAAATTAATAATCAATCATTTTTTGTCCATATGCTTAAGTCTGTAGCTTGAAACAAAGTCCTAGCTTCATGTGCTCTATTTCAACGATATCGTCTTAGTTGAATCGACCTTCGAAGTCGACTTTCACACAAATTTAACATGACTGTCACATCGGATTCTTCCTAAATATATTATGTAGAACACTAATTCTCATATCAATCATTCAATCAATGTAGACCACCCATATTCAATACTCTGTTCATTCATAAAAAATATTTACATAAATCCAAAACACCTCATATTCAATAGGCCTGATATTCTAATCAGTGGCCACTCCTCTAAATTTTCCCGTAGGCTTACAACAAACCGCTATTTGTCTAAAACCTACTCAATCCTCTTCTTCCTACTACTTTTTCCTACTCTGTGCTGTCCTCTTTTGCCTTTGAGGCTTTACAATTTATACACATGTTTCTGAAACCAATTATGGTTCCAGATCCTCTATCTTCTCAACAAATTCCTCAAAATCCTCTCAATCCTAAAATTTCTTCTTTATCCCTAAGGATCCTCTCTAATCCCATAAATCATGAAACCAATTAATTAATTCTCAATTCTCAAATCTCTCATTCCTTATGGAATCTAAAATATCCTAATTCTCTCGTGTTCTCCAAAATTCGAGAACATTTACAAAATTCCTCTCAATATTTGATTAATTCCTGTTCTAAATGTCACTCAAAAACATTAATAATTATATCAGAAACCAATATTCTTTTGAAAACACAAGACCCCTATGTCTATTAAAATACAAAGGATTTTTTGAGCCTAATACTCCTGCATCAGAAATGAGTGGGGGAAACCGAATGACACTTCATCATGGAATGTCCAGCTTATGAGGAAATCTCAGTTTGAAAGTAATTTGAAGGTTGATAGTTTGAGCGAGATATTTGAGGAAGTTTTTGAGAAATTTAGGGAAACTAGATTAGGGTTATTTCTCTTTACTTTGATAACTACTTGTGATGTTCTTCTAATTCAATTTGATGTACTTGTAGTTAGATTATTCTTTAGTTGATTATTACGGTATTCTTATCATCAAACAACTACCAAACTATGAAGATCGATGAGATAAGAGGACACGAGACATAGGTTGCTAGCTAGGGCCAAAACCTCTCCTTTGTTGAGAAATCTATTAGGGAAATGATTAGAGTGATTTCTCTTTTATTGATAATTTTTTGTGATGTATTTTTACTTTTCTTACTTATTTGGCTTCTTTACTTATTATTATGTTTGTGTATCACCAAACAAATACTAAAACAAGAAGAACAAGAACTCACAAGATAGGTTGCAAGCCAGGGCCAAAACCTCTCCACTTGAGAGGAAACCTGCAAATCTCTTCTCTTCTTATAGATTCTTCAATTGATGAATTCCAATACCTATAGACCAATATAAATACCCTTCAAAACCAACTCTATCCCTTCCATATGATGTGCTTCGTTTTTCCAAGTCAAACCTAGTCAAATCTCTTCGAGTAGCACAACTTTGACCTCCCACTGTAAAATTTCGGCCTTTACTGCAGGTTTGAAATTTTTAACCTCTACTATAGGTCTAAAATTTTCGTCCCTCCTATATTAATTGCTGCCACATGTGTGAGCTTCTTTTGACCTTGCAAGGCTTCCTCACACCCTTACTTTGATTTTCTCTTCTTTCTGGAGCTTGAGGATGACTTATTGTGACCTTAGTTGATCTTCTTCCCTTCCTTCTTCAAGATCGAACCTGTAGAAGAAAAATCCTAGACTAGCGATAGAAACCCTAGCCTTCCTACACATGTGTGAGAGAG
Source organism: Pinus albicaulis (assembly GCA_034641835.2). NCBI lineage: Eukaryota > Viridiplantae > Streptophyta > Pinopsida > Pinales > Pinaceae > Pinus > Pinus albicaulis. The sequence continues at coordinate 869,451,761 of CM076581.1, read as the reverse complement.
AATAGCCCAAAGAAAAGTTTCATTCCTCCTCTTCCTTCTTCATTTCCTTAATTTTCTTCCTCCTTCGCTTGAATGGGTGAGTGATGAATGTACACCAAGGATGTCGAGTTTTCTCCTTTATATAGGCTTCTTAAGGTGGACGTAGCTCCTCAAATTAGGTCGAATTTGTCTTGAAGGGTATTTGATACTTCAAGGAAAAAAATAATTTTCTTTACAAGTTACAACGTGTCCGATGGGGTCTTCAACTTATGACAATGACTCTTTTTACTTCTTGACCTAGGAAAAACCCTAGAAGCACTCAATGGGTGCCTGACCTATAAACTAAAATACCTTGAGCATGAAACCCATGCTCCAAAAATAATAATAATAATTCTCTTTCATTTTACAATATACAATAATCAAAAGTACAATTTATATTTATGAAGACTGAACCTAGTTACACATTTTTCAACACTCCCTCTTAACTAGGTAGGTATTCATAAATGGTACATGGAAATTATCAATATGAAGAGATCTCATAAGAAGAGTTGGATTGGTAACCCATATGTTTAGCATCTTATCAACTAGAATTGTCATATAGTGAGGCCTTGAATAACAACTCTTTCACTCCACAAGATCAAAGAACAATGTTGGTGAGACTAATGAGCTATAGACACCATCATTATTGTCTCTCAAGGTACATACCCCACCCGGGTGTTCATGGAGTATGAACTTCCTTGGACTATTATTATCTTGGATATCTAGTCCTCAAAGAATATCAGTCCATGACTACTCTTATCTTGGATGCCCTACCTCATCCTCAAAGAGGTTCAGATGCCAGATGCTTACCCAATCCTCCACTTTGCCTTCCCAAGTGAAGACAAGAATGATGTGCCTATCTCCCCCTCTCAACTAGAGAGGATACATCAACCAAACCAAGATTGTCTCTCAAATACATAAGCTTTTTATTAGGAATATATTTTGTCAATATGTTAGCTACCTGCTCTTCGGTGGAGATATATTATAGCTGCAGCACACCATCTTGTACTAGCTTTTGAATGTAGTGATACCTGTTGTTGATATGCTTTTTCTTTCCATGAAATAATGGGTCTTCATACAATCGTATACAACTGGTGTTATCACAATGTATCATTGTAGGGCCCATTGGTCCTTAAAATAGGATGGATAGTAGCTTCCTTAACCAGAAAACTTCTCTTCTTACTTCACAGGCCGCAATATACTCAGCCTCAAGACTACTCAAAGCAACTGTATCTTGCTTTTTACTTATCCATGAGATCATACGGATCCCAAACTAAAACATCCCCATGTATTTCTCCTTCCATCTCACTCACTGCCTCCCCAGTCATAATCTATATATCCAATCAAGAGGACATTATTCCTCCTATCATTTTTAGGTAGTAGTGGATTTTTCCTTGCATGTATCTTAGTATATGTTTGTTTCTATCCAATGATCATGCCTCAGATCCACTTGGAATTGATTGAGAACATTTATTGCAAAACATATGTCTGGACAAGTATTCACCAAGTACATCAGTGAGCCAATCAATTGTCTATACTTGGAAGGATCTGCATGGCTCGATTCATAACTCCTTAGTATTTTTATTAGTTTTCAATCCATCATGTCAAACCTATTCAACATATTGATCACATAATTTCCTTGACCTAGATATATCTCATTAGGTCCTTTCTAGATTTCCAGTCCCAAATAATAGTGCATCAGCCCTAGATCCTTCATGTCGAATTTTGTTTCTAGTTGCTTCTTACATTCTTCAATTTGACCTTACACGCCTGTCAAGAGAAGATCATCCACAAATAGAAGAATTATTATAAGATCTCCCTTCACAACCTTAACATAAAAATTCGAATCAAGAGAACTCTTTGTGAAGAATAATTTTTGTAGGTATGCATCCATCTTGGAATACCATATCCTTGGTGATTTCTTGAGGCCATATAATGCCTTGTTTAATCCGCAAAAATATGCCTTTCGATCTTTAACTTCAAATCCAAAGGGTTTCTCTATATATACTTCCTTATCAATTGTGTCATTCAAGAATGAAATATTTGCATCCATTTGGTGGATGTTCCATCCCATCAATGCTGCCAAAGAGACCAACGAATGAATAGTAGTATACCTTGTTGTTGGAGAAAATGTCTCTTCATAGTCGATGCATTCTTGTTGAGAGAATCCCCTAGCAACAAATTATATTGCCTTATATTTATCAATACTTCCATCTATTTCATGTTTGATCTCTTAGAGCCACTTGGAAGTTACCATATATTTGTCTTTGGCCCTAGGTATGATCTCCCAAAATCGATGCTTCATTATAGATTGATATTCTTCATTCATGGCATCTTTCCATTCTTAGTGATTGACAACTTCCTCAAAAGGGGATGGCTCTGCTTCTATTAGTTTTGTCATGTAGGTTTCATATACATAATACCGTTTGGGCTACTTTCTTTCCCTGAATGTACCTTGAGTTGCTCCATGAACTTCTGTATCTAATAGTGTAGACTTCAACTAGTTAGGTATTTTTCAAGTTTCGGGGATTACCAAATTTCTGATGGATCCAAATTATTTCTCTTATCCTTAGGTATATGAATATAGATAGGACAACCAAAAATTTGGAGATGATCCACGGTTGGTTTCTTCCTAGTGAACACTTCTTTGGGAATTTTTTTATCTAGTTACCTATGGAAACTTCAATTTTGTATGTATACATATGTCTTTCTAGCTTCACCCCACAAAGATTTCGGTAAATCTTGATCATGTAACATTGTTTTTACACTTTCTTCAATGGATAGATTATTTCATTCTGCAACTTGATTTTGTTCGAGATTATATGGTACTATCAGATCCCTCTTAATCCCAGACTCCTTACAGAAAAAAATGATTTCCTTATATGTGTATTCTCCTCCATTATCGTATCTTAATATCTTGATTCTCCTTTCTATAAGGTTCTTTAGTTCATCTTTGAATTCTTGAAATTTGATAAACACTTCATCCTTGGATCTCACTAAGTAAACTTGTGTTTTCCTTGAATGGTAATTTATAAATGTGACATAATATTGATGACCTCTAAATGATTTAGGAGTCATAGGACCACAGACATAGGAATGAATAATATCCAAGATTTATTTTGACGGTGAATCACTGCTTATAAATCGTCTCTTGGTGTTCTTACCCAATGCACATCCCTTGCATACTCCTTCGTGATATTCTTTTAGTTTTGGGATTCCATATACTATTGAATTTAGGGTTGGAAGGATTTTGAAATAGAGATGACTAGATCTTATATGCAAAAGTTCACATGGGCTGATTTCAATGTGAACTGAATCTTGAGAAGTAGGAGATAACAACCTATAAAGTCTTCCTTCACGAATCCCAATCACTTTAGAATTTTCTATGCTTAATTTTTTACCCCATACTACAAATTTTCCATCAATTAAAGTCACTCTATCACCTTTATCTTTTAGGATTGAAATGGAGAGTAACTTCTTATGCAAACTTGGAAAAAATAGGATTTATTTTAGATGAATATTGCATCCATTATCCAACTCTATCGAGGTTGGTCCAATTCCTCTCACAGGGTAGCTCTTATTATCACCAAGATCTACGGAGTAAGAATATTTTCCTTTTGAAAATTTCTTTGGTTGCTTGTGATGATCGGTCATGTATCTTGATGCTCCACTGTCGATCATCCAAATGCTCTCATCTTGGAATGTGCCAGTGGGTCTTGAGAAGAGTCCTTCATCCTTTGTCTTGGTCACTTCCTTATTTGGAGTAAATAGGAGATTCCATAATTCTTTGATGCCTTTCTTGAGATGACTTGGTACTTTTGAAAAATTCTTTAGAAACCTTTTCAATGTAGTCGATATCTTCATAATTTCCTCAACCAACCTTAGCTCTGATACCATGTTGAGAAGTATATTAGAGAAATGATTAGAGTGATTTCTCTTGTATTGATAACTGCTTGTGAAGTATTTTTACTTTTATTACTTATTTATATTATTTACTTATTATTCTGTTTTTTTATTATCTAACAACTACCAAAACAAGAAGAACAAGAACTTAGAATATAGGGTGCAAGCCAAGGCCAAAACCACTCCACTTGAGATGAAAACCCGAAAATATCTTCTCTTGGTATAGATTCTTCAATTGACGAATTTTGATACCTCTAGACCAAGATAAATACCCTCTAAGGCCAAGTCTAACCCTTATGGATGATGTGCTTCCTCTTTCCAAGTAAAACCCATTCAAATATCTTCTAATAAAAAAACATCGACCTCGAGCTGTATAATTTCAGACTCTACTGCAAGTCTGAAATTTTCGGACCTCCTGCAGTAATTGTTGCCACGCATATGAGATTCTTCTAACCTCCCAAGGCTTCCTCATACCTTCGCTTGTATTTTATCTTCTTCATGGAGCTTGAATTATTGTGAACTTCACTAGCCTTCTTTCCCTCCCTTCCTCAAGATATAACCTACAGAAGAAAAAGCCTAGACCAGTTGCAGAAACCTAGCCTTCCTTTGCACGTGTGAGAGACAAATAGCCCAAAGAAAAGTTTCCTTTTTCCTATTATTTTTTTGTTGCCTTATTTTCTTCCTCCTTCGCTTGAATGAGTGGGTGATGAATGTATGCCAAGGAGGTCAAGTTTCCTCCTTTATATAGGCTTCTCAAGGTGGATGTAGCTCCTCAAATTAGGCCGACTTGCGAAATTCCATGTCAACTTGGTCTTGAAGGGTATTTTGATACTTTTAAGGACAAAGATAATTTTCTTTATGAGTTACAATGTGCCCAATGGGGTTGTCAACTTATGACAATGACTCTTTTGAATTCTTGACCTAGGAAAAATCCTAGAAGCACTCAGTGGGCGCTTGACGTATAAAATAAAATACCTTGATCATGAAACCTATGCTATAAAAATAAAAATAATAATTCTCTTTCATTTTACAATATACAAGAATCAAAAGTACATTTCATATTTATGAATACCGAACCTAGTTACACATTTTTCAACATTATTTGAGAGGAAAACCCACAATAATTCTTCTCTTCTTATAGAATCTTCAAATGAAAAATTCCAAGCCCTAAGATGCAAGACAAAGACCCCTCCAAGACCAAGTCAACCTCTCCTTTGATGAGCTTCTCTTCCATAAGGTCAACGCAAGTCAAACTGCTTCAAATCTTCATATTTTTAGTTTCACTTCATAATTTTGGCTTCTATTACAAGTTTGGAATTTTTTACCTTCCTGAAATCACTACAGTTTTGCATGTGTGGGGGGAATATGGTAAGCATGATCTCCTTCTTCCTTTGATTGGTATGCTTCTCTTTCCTTGATGATTTAGTCTTCAATCTTGATGCTTTTGACACTACATTTAGCTCCTTGATGTGACTGCAATTCGGTTTTGTTGAAACTAAAATATGCCCTAATTATTTTCGCACGTGTGAGAGTATTTAGCCAAAAATAGTCTCTCAAAAAACTTCGCGCCTTCTTCTTTTCATTCTCCTCTTCTTCACTTTCCTTTTAGGTCATTATCTTCTCCTTGATCTGACTTCTTAGATGTGATACAAATTAGGTCGAGTGTCTCTTATATATAGGCTTTGAGGGAGCCTTAATAAGGCCGAATTGATCTTGGAGGGTATTTATACATGGTTTTGACTCAACTAGATACTTTTGACTTGATACATGATGCCCAAATGACTCTTTGACTTCTTTGACTCTTTGAAAAATCCCTATAAGCACACAATGGGTGCTTGACCTATGGATAAATTAACCTAGAGCATGAAACCCATGTTATAAAATAATAATAATATTTTTTCTTTCTCTTTTACATCAAATACAAAAATCAATATTACATAATACATTATGAAGACCGAACCTAGTTACATATTTCAATACTCCCTCTTAACTAGGGAGGTATTCATAATACATACATGGTACATGGAAATTCTCATACTGAAGAATTATCAGAAGAAGATTAAGATTGGTAAGCCATTTTATAAGCTATATTTTCATCTTATATCAGTGCATCTCATAATATCAACCATCATTGTCATATAGCAAGGCCTTGACTAATAGCTCTATCTCTCCACTAGATTAGAGCACAATGTTGGGGAGACAAATGATTTATAGAAACCTTCATAATTTTCTCTCAAGGAATATACCCTATCTGTATGTTCAAGGTATGTCCTTTTAGGACCATTCCGATCTTGGATTTCCACATCCTCAAGGAATTTCATCTTTGACTGTTTTTCCTATTGGATGCCCTACCTCATCCTCAAAGAGTATCGGAATTCAGAAGCTTACACAATCCTCCATTCTCTCTTCCGGACATGAAGACAGGAATGATGTGTCTCTCTCTCCCTCTCAACTAGGGAGGATCTACTCATTCCTATAAAAGGAATATACCCAAGCTCCATCTTAACTAGGGACTTGTTACCAACAACAACTATATGATTTTTGGTGGAGATCATGGAACTATAAGTTTCTTGTAGGGATCCTCCTTTAATCATCATGTCATGGATGAAATTTAACTTATTCATCATGGAGCCATCTTATTAATAACTTCTTCATAGGGCTTCGGCCATCTTCTACATCACTTCCCTTCAAAGAAACATCTTGTTGAACCAATAGTCATGTCATCCAAGTCATGGTCCTTCCAGGATTTTCTATCAAGTCTATGTGTACTAGTTTTATATTAATTTCTACAACCATCTTCGGCTAGCCCTGTTCCAACCCAACCAAATTCTTTCTTTAAAAAATAAAAAAGTGAACCTCAAAAATGTAATTACCTCTTTATGATGTCCTTTCATCATAGTATCAACTTCTGCAACATCAACATACTACAAATTGTACAAGTCCATCTCCAAGACATTTACTATAAAGTTTCTCGAGTCTTCATCATGCATATCAGGGTCTTCATACCTTCTCCATGGATATCCCATAGTTAATCCTTCTAATTAGATGTTTATTACTCATTTTATCTCAAGTGACTATAGATACATCTTAATGAACTCTTCTTCTAGCTTCATCATATACTGCATCCTCTCATATTCTTCATGAGGTCATGTAACAGTGATTCCATCATGAAATAATATATAGAAGAGTTCAAGAAATGTTGTATCCATGCCTTTATGTATCATACACAAGGAAGAGTCCCTTCATCTTAAATCATGCTTATGCGATAGAGAATTCTAACTATTCTAACTTTTTCAAGTGATGACATGAATTTATTCATATATCAATGTTAAAAAAATATAATCATACATGTTCCTTCATGTAATCATCTATGATTTCTTCAACAACTTCCCTTTCCTTTCTTTAAGATAAAAATGCTTCAACCAACTTGACATGTTGCATTTTTCTGTCAGCATACCTTCATCCTTCTAAACTATGGATCCCACACTAGGTGGAATGTAGAATATCTGTGTGACATTTGCTTCTTCTTAGTAGAGGTGAACCATTTAACAAATATTCCTATCGAGGATCTTGATGATCCGAATTCTGCAAATTCTTCTTTCTAGTGATGATGATGTATGATGATTTATCTTTCTATCTGGTAGGTGACTTATTTCAATCATATAAACCATTGATTCACGCTATTCTTCCATGCTTATAGAGTGATGTTATCATGAACAACTTTATTTCTATCATGTGAGATTATTGCTACAACCATATTAATATTTTACATGTTTCTAATATGATTCCATATTAATCACTTCTACAATGCATCTTTATCATAATTTTCATGACTGCTATCTTAGTCATAGTAAATGTCTTTCACTTCCTCCTCCTTTCTTTTCTTCTTTTCTAGTTATTCTACTTCTTCAGTGACATGGGCTTCATTTCTTTCCTTTCTTTTCTTGTTGTCCCTTTTGAGTTTAGGACAATTCCTTTTGAAGTAACCATATTCATTACATTCATAGCACTGCATTTTATATATTTCATTTTTCTTTTGAAATTTCTTTCGAGGCTAAAATTTTCCAAACTTCCATTTCCTCCTTATCATCATTGCATAAGCTTGTGTTTTCTCATTTGATCCATTGTAATTATTCGCCTTTAATATAGATTCTTCAATTTTATATAATGACCACAAATATTTGAATGGAAAGGCTTCCTTCTTTTCGTAGATGCTTGAAACAAAGTTGCCCCATTCGTATGGCAATGCATTGAGTACAAGAGTGGTCAAATATGGATTTGACATTTTTTCTCCTAGCTATTGTAGTTGATATATTATTTGAGATACCTTCATGAGATATGAACCCCTTATTCCCTTGATACTTTCATCTTGTATAATTCGGTTCTTAAAGATATTATTTCTCCTACAATACTTACAAAAAAAAACTCCACAAACTTGTCATAGATCTCTTTAGATGTCTTAAGCTTTGCTACATAGGGGATGAGATAATCCTTGATTGATTCAATGAGGATCCTTTGAGCCCTTATTTCTCCTTTCATGTACTTTGACAGTGCTTGATATTTATATTGTGGTGGTTTGATGATTAAGCCCTTGACATATTCATTAAATTCATTCTCCGTGAGAATTAAATCTATTCTCTTATTCCATGCAAGGTAGTTTGATATCCCAACAAGTTTATTGTTCTACTTGCAGAAAGAAGTCATTTGGTTTGTAAGTTGAGACATAAAATATAAAGTACTTAATTTTGAAATTAAGATACATCCTTGATGGTGTCTTCCACTAGTTTCTTCCTTGATGATGTCTTCCTTCTTCAAGAATGATAATGCTTCTTCTTCAATATAAGGAGAGATGTTCAAGGTGTGATCCTTTCTTCAATGAGAGGGAGATAAATTTGACTTATTTGATGATGTTGAAGTGTTATTCTTGCTTTCTTTTGGATGATGATGTATAATGTGGATATTTCCCAAAATACATCGTGTGTAGAGTCTTTTTTATTTTTATTTATTTTTAATGGAGGTAGGGTCCTTGAGGTCTTCCTTCTTCTAAGATTTCTTCCTTCAAGATGATGATCCTTGTGATGTGATGGATGGGTATCCTTGATGCTCTTTTTTCACCTTGATGATTTGATTTCCTTGATGCTCTTCTTATGCTTGGCCCTTATGTATACTTATTCAATTGAGTGATATAAAGTTTCCTCTTCTTTATGTCAGCTTAGCTCTGATACCATGTTGAGAAATCTAGGTAACCTAGATTAGGGTGATTTCTCTTTACTTTGATAATTTCTTGTGATGTTCTTTTAGTTCATTTTTGATGTACTTGTAGTCAGCTTCTCCTTTAGTTGATTATTATGGTATTCTTATCATGAAATAACTACCAAAATATTAATATCAATGAGAAAATAGGACACACGATATAGGTTTCTAGCTAGGGCCAAAACCTCTCCTTTGAGAGGAAAATCCACAAGAATTATTCTCTTCTTATAGAATCTTCAAATGACGAATTCCAAGACCTAAGACCCAAGATAATGACCCCTCCAAAACCAAGTCAACCTCTCCTTTGATGAGCTTTGTTACAGGTCAAAATACCTCCTCATCAGCTCAGAGGGGAAGACAAATATGGAGGAAGTACAAAGACCTAAATTAAACCTATTTCTGACAGGGTAACGCATATATAGAACAGAACAAGAGCCTTATAACGCAGGCAAGCAATACATTGGCCGCGTTAGTGGCTAGGGAAACGCTCTGTTTACACTGGAGGGACGCGTTACCCGTGTTTTAAGTTTGAATTGGGAAAAGAGCGCGGAGAAAGATTTGAATCTCCGACTTTCCCTCACAAAGGAGTCAGTTCACAAAGGAAACTGCAGAAGCACCAGTTCATTATTGGTCATTGCCATGGAAGATTGAAATCCAAGAGAGGCAAAAGCATGGAGATCAAGGAAACATCTAATCCTTTTCCATTCCAAACTAGTGGAAAGAGAAGGGCAACAATGGCCTTCTCCCTCTCCTATAAGAAGGAGCTGAAGGCTCTTAATTGAAGGTCGAAGGATTGCTCAAGGTTCTTGCATACTTGTGGAATAGAGAATAGTGTGACATTGTGAAGGCCAAGAGTCAAAGAGGCTCCTAGAGAGCTTGTTGACTTGGACTTCTTCACTAGAGAGAAGAGATATTGGGAGACTGAGGAGGGCTTGGTACAACCAATGGTTGTAATCCTCCTTCTTTCAAAATCAATAGAACTGTGTTCGTTTTGTCCATTCAATGCTTAATGTTATTATTTTTGTTTCAATATTCACTTAGTATGATATGAATGGCTCATATGTGTATAATCTATATGTTTGTAGTATATTGATTTAATTGATAGGATACTTGTTATATTAGAAATTACGCGGGTGCTTTGACTGATTGCAGGTCTCAGATTTGGAGCCGGCGAAGAAGGACTCTTACTTTGCTGCACAACGCTCTCCAAGGGATTCCAAGAACGTCAAAGAGGTAATTCTCTATTGTATTCCTTCAAGTTATTTCAAGCTAATATGAACATACTCATGCCATCTTTGTGAATAGCATAGCTAATCTTACTGTCTGCCTCGGGCACCGGAAAGCCCTGAGAGGGATATACGAAAACCAACCACCCAAGCAGTTTACCCTATAGCAAGCTTCTCTTCCACAATGTCAATGCAAGTCAAAGTACTTCAACTCTTTAGATTTTTTGCTTCACTTCATAATTTCAGCTTCTATTACAAGTCTGCAATTTTCGGCCTTCCTAAAATCCTTGCAGTTTCGCACATGTGCAAGGAATATGGTAGATTGAATCTCCTTCTTCCTTCGTTTAGTATGCTTCTCTTTCCTTGATGATTTAGTCTTAAATATTGATTATTTTAACACTACATTCAACTCCTTGATGTAACTGCAATTCAGTTTTGCTGCAACTAAAATATGCCCTAATTCTTTCGCATGTGTGAGAGTATTTAGCCCAAAAACGGTCTCTCAAAATACTTCGATCTTTCTTCTTTTCGTTCTCATATTCTTTAATTTCCTTTTAAGTCATTATCTTCTCATGGATTGAAATTCTTGGATGAGATACAAATGAGGTTGAGTGCCTCTTATATATAGGCTTCTAGGGAGCCCTAATAAGGCCGACTTGACTTCTCTTGTAGGTTGAATTGTTGAATGCAAGGCTGACTTGATCTTGGAGGGTCTTTAGAAATGGTTTGACTGAAATAAATACTTTTTAACCGATACATGATTCCCAAATGACTATTTTACTTCTTTGAATCTTTGAAAAAGCCTTAGAAGCACACAATGGGTGCTTGACCTATAAATAAATTAACCTAGAGCATGAAACCCATGCTATAAAATAATAATAATAATAATAATATTTTTTCTTTATCTTTTACATCAAATAAAAAAATCAAGATTACATAATACATTATGAATATCGAACCTAGTTACATATTTCAACATAAGCAGGGCTTCACAAAACTGCAAATTTCTTGATCAAGGTTGAGGGAATAAGGTTGTTTTAGAGGGAAACTTGAGAATGTGATGTTTTTTTTGGTTTGGAGTTCTGGGTCCCTTGAACCACTTGGTCTCGTGGACATCATTAAAATTCCTTCAATTCAATTCAACCTAATCATAGAGTTGTTTCATGGCTTCCAATGAATTACTCGTCCCACTCTAACCATGTTGAAGTCCACCCCAACGACCCTTTCAATGGTAGGCAATGACTGGTCCATCCATATCTAAAGGGATCATTGGGGGCATATACCAAAAAAAAATCCCTACACCCTACAAGCTAATATGATTGTCATCTATCAGGACTAGATCATTGGATCGTCCCCATTATTTAGAATACGAGGAACTATCCTAGAGGTAACTACACAAATAAGCCATTTTTTCTTTCCTCGTGAGAAGTAGCAACATGTTCACCATTTCAATTGTGTAGAAAAAAGTGCAACTTAATTCTAATAAAAATTACCTCTTGAAGGAAAAGCACATCAATATTCAAATTACCAATGATGGTCCTAACATTGGGTGGTGGTCTCTCATAAAAAAATACCCACCTATCATTTCAAGCCAAATTCTTCAACTTCAAGAGAAACTCTTCTCAATTCCCTACTTCATTACTACAAATGAGTTTTTAACAATAAAATACATGGAGGGGTTATTGTCCAAAGAGTCATGAAAATCAATTGATTGATTGGGTGGGGCACACCACTATAGGAAAATATGCCTTCTTGTTGAACTTTTTTGGCACCCTAATATTGCCTCCTTGTGGCTTGAAAAACTTTGTTGGAACCCTAATAGTGCCTCCTTGTGGCTTGAAATTTTTTTTTGGCACCCTAATAGTGCCTCCTTGTGGCTTGAAATTTGTGTCATCCCTAGCACTATACATGGAAAAAATGCATAAATAGTATGTACATTGGCCATAATGATTCTAACATTGGTTGGAATCTCATCACTAGAGGCCCAGAAGGACGAATTCTTCAGTTTCATGGGAAACTCTCATCAAATCCTTGTTATAGGACCACAAATAACTTTTTTCATAACAATATCCTTGGAGGGGGGTTAATTTTTCACTCAAACAGAGTTGGAATAAAATTTTTGATGCAGTTAAAACAAAAAATACACTAAAGACTATGTCAAAGTATGAAAGCCTACATTCCAAGAAATATTGGAATGTCAAACAACAAAATCCTATATTCCAAAAATCTTTTAGTGCTCAACTTCTTTCAATATTTTCCTTTGTTTTTGGAAAAATCTTCTCTATGGTGTTAAGCTTATATGGGTAGTTCCTCAGTTGCTCCTTTTATTATTATTTTCGTTGGAGAATAACTACAAGCTACTAAATGCGTGAAATGTTCTTTCTAGTTTTTTGTATTTAAAGGTTTTTTGGAAAACCATTTTCTATGGTTTTAATATTATGCCTTTTACTATTATTATTGTTGTGTTATGACTATAAGTTGCTAAATGTTTCAAAGGTTTTTTAAATTTTTATATTAAAAGTTGGCATTCTCCTAGAAAAAGATTTGTACGAAATAAATGCCCATCAATGTCAAATGAATAGCTTCTAACCCATCTAGAAAGAAGATATGGGGTTGGTTAGCTATAACACAAGTTGTTTGGTCCTTAACCTTGATAATTTATCTACTAAAACATTAAATATCCATTACTTACACATTTTGAGAAATGACACTATAGCTAAAAATGGTTTGATTCCTCCCTTATACATAAGGGAGGCACAAGAAAATAGGTTATTCAAATAGCCTTCAAGCCTAACGTTTCAAATTTATGATCTAATCAAACATTCATGTCACCAAGAAATACATAATAGTGGAAATAATATACTCAAACCTCTATAAATATGTTGAATGATTGAATTATAGGAAAAGGCCTTAAAGTTTTTTAAATATTCTAAATAAATAAATAAACAACTTGTAGCAATAATCTTGTATATTAAAGGTATTTAGGGTAAGTAAGTAAGAGAGATCCATTTTCCATGTTGCGTTGCGCTTCCTGCTGAATTCATGACCCTCTCCCTCTGTTGTTATCCTTCATGCCCCCTCTGGAGTCTAATCTGTAGGGGGTTTTCTCCTCAGTTGCGACCCCTTCAGATGTGGTTCCCATCGCATTTGCTAGCCTTGTCTCCTCCCTTGGTCCTCCTCGTGACCATCCTGTTGTTTCAAAATTTCTTAAAAAACTTTAGGATATCCCTAAAATAGTTATTTCTCCTGCTCTTCCTTGTAGAACTGCTCTCTCTCTATCTGAGAAATGCATGTTTGTACAATTCACATGCCTCTGGTCCTCTCCAAAAACAGTGCAAAAATGGGTTGAGAGGAACTCGTGCCCCTAAACTCAAGGGAAAATATATGATCGATTATGTGGAAGAGGCTTCTTCACTTTCTACTTTGAAACCAAAGAAGACAGAGGCCTAATATTCAGAAATGGTCCTTACTTCATGGATACAAGAGGTTTATATTTGAATAGATGGACTCCAGATTTTGACTCAGAGCTTGATGTTCCAAACGTTGTTCCAGTATGGTTTTGTCTTCCTCACCTTCCTCTTCACTACTGGGGAGATGAATCTGTGAAAGAAATAGGAAATGATTTTGGGAAGTATATTGACATAAGTGAACCAAAGGAAAATATGCACGCTTGTGCTAGGATCTATGTGGAAGTAGATCTAGGTAAATGGCTTCCATAAGAAGTAAAAATCAAGGTAGACAACTGGACTCATATACAACAGCTAGACTATGAGAATATTCCATTCAAATGCAAGGTATGTCACAAATATGGTGATTTTTCAAATATATGTACAAAGAAAGAAGTAGAAGAAACTACAAAACCCAAAGAATCATAGTCAGAACCAATTAAAGATAAAAATTTAGGACCCAAGTCCACCAAATATTCTCTCCCCCTCCACCACCCCCCCCTCCTTAGCTCCCCTTTCAAAGGGGGCACCCCTTCCTCCTCCTCTCCTTATTTTCCTTCTGATTCCAACCCTTTTGCCTCTCTATATTCCCCTCCTAAATCCCTTGCAAGTCTGGAGATGCCCCATCTCCTTGTTGTGCTATCTCATTCTCCTCCTCTCGCTACTTTAGTTCCTCCCTATTTATCTCCCTACTCTCTCCCTCCTCTTCTCCCTCATCTTGACTCATCGACCCCTCCCTTGAGTCCTCTCCCTCCTCCCTTTGAAAAGATCCTCACTAGAAATAAATCAAAGGATTCTCTAATTTCATCTAACTTTCATAAGCAGTCGGGAAGAAAAACCAACAAACAACTAAGGGATGAAGTAGTTATCAAATAAATGGCATTGGGGGCCCAAAATCCAATGGAAACATGTATTGAAAAAAGTGCAGGAAATAAGGAAAAAACTCAGCAGTTAATCTGAGGGAAAGGCCCCTCAGTCTCAAATCAAAGTAAAGAATGATTATGGTCTCCTAGAAATTTAGAGGCCTCGGGCATCCCTCGAAAATCAATGCAATGAAATATCTAATTAAATCGGAAAGACCAAACCTTTTTATATTATAGGAGACCAAATCTACAGAGCAAGAAATGTTTCAAATAATTCAAAAAACAAAGTAGTATAAAGGAACACCCATAAAAGCGATAGGAGTTGCAGGAGGTATCAGCACATGGTGGAATTAGTCCACATGGGAATTGGTGTCCCAATATAAATAATTAAAATGGATTAAAAATTATCTAAGAAATAGAAACAAATTATCTCAAATATGCCTTTATAATATTTATGCTCCCTTAGATTATCGAGATAAGGAGCACTATTGCTGCTCTCTGGCAGAAAATTTAAATTTGGAATCAAGTCACAATTTAATAATTGGAGGTGACCTGAATCTCATTCTTAGCGTAGATGGAAAGAATGGAGGCTTCTTCCAGTTAGATCCTTTCAGAATCACTTTGGAAAATATTATAGAGGATAATAATTTAATGAATATTTCTCCAAAAAATGGAAAATACACTTGAGAGTAATAAAAGGATTGGATTGAAAAAAAATGAAAAATTGGAAAAATATTGACGAAAAACTGCTCTGCAACCCCAGCAGCTGCCCTACAAACCCTGTCGCACAACAAAGTTAGCCTATGGTTGTGGCCCTGCCATTGCAGAGCTGCATGATCTCACCTCGGGCTCCCTCAATGGAGCAAGATGGAGGCCCGTTGGCTCCATCCTATTGAGATCTTGCTGCTGGGCACTCTCACAAGAGCAAATTATCTTTTCCCATGTGCCTGACCTCCAACACAACTATTTCCCACACGGACCAGGAAATGTGGCCTACCTCACCTCTGCAAGACCATGGAAATATTGCCATGGATTACACCACAACAACAACAACAACCATAGCCTCAACAACAATGGCAAAATTGAAGCAAACCCCCCTTCCCTCAGAAGGTGAAGAGCCAGAATCGAAAGAAATCAAAGATGCACAGGAAGGAGCAAAAAGCACAATGCAAGCAACCCAAAGGCAAAGAAAACGCTGGAAATAATCATTCAGGACCCAGATGTCGTTGTCTATAGAGAATACATGCAAGAGCATGCGATTATCTGCAAATTTATGGGCATTTGGCCCACAGAACATGCCCTAAAAGGATGGATCCATGCCAAATTTAGACCAAAAGGAGAGATAAATCTCCAGCTAGGGTCCAAAGGCTTCTTCACGGTGGTCTTCACCCTCTTGGAAGATAGGAACAAGATATTTGAAGGTGTTCCTTACTTTTTTAACTCAACAGGCTTATACATGAGATATTGGAAGGAAAAATTCACCTCAGACAAAGAAGACTTCACCAGGGTTCCAGTTTGGATAAGGATCTACTCTCTACCCACATAATACTGGGCACCCTCTGTACTAAAGGCCATAGGGGATGAACTTGGGGAATACATAAAAATTTCAGAAGGCACTAAAAATGGTCACTGCATCTCCTACGCCTGAATCTGTGCCTACATAGATGTCTCCAGAGCACTTCTAGAAGTGTTCAGACTAAACTTCAGGGATGACATTTGGACTCAAATCATAGACTATGAACACATTCCTTTCAGATGCAGAAAATTCCATGAGCTTGGGCATCTCTTCCAGGACCACCCCCAAAAACAAAGCTCCAGCAAAAGAAGACCAAGCCGGGAAAAAGGACGACCAAGGTTACACCAGAGAAGGAAACAAACACAAGAAAAATAAAAGAACATACACAAGGAAGGATCCTCCAATGTTCTCCCAAAAAAACAAGTATGAAGCTCTAAATATGCTCCAGGAGGAAACAGGGAAACATAGTATGGAAAAATAAATAAACATCCAGCAGGAAACAACAATGGAAAACAACAATAAGGAAATGGACACCCTAATCACTCTCACACAAGATGTCACCACATATCAAGAGGACATAGATATGGAAAGTATAAAAGAAACACCAACCCCAGAGGAAAGAGAGATTGAACAAGCCCTAATGGGGATGTACCTACAAAAAATAGCAAAAGAATGGAACAATAATGGAATAGAATTCATGCCCATCGAACACATCCAAAAAATTGAGGAGGCCTAGCTGTTACAAGAAGGGATGTAGAGGCAACGAGAGCACCTAAACAAAGGAAAAATCACAACTGGAGGAATAACGACGAATTTAAAGGCATGCCAACACATTACAAAAGGACATAATCGAAAAAGAGGCAGCAAAACCTCTAACCAAGTCCTTCAGGAGCTTGGAATCCGCCTCATCAATGAAGGAAAGGTAAGGGAACTCTCTATACCCCCAAAAAATTTTCTATGATTTTTACATCTTGGAACATAAGAGGACTGAATAGTCCCAATAGGAAAAGGATCCTAAAATCCAGAATAGCCTTTGAAAAACCAAACATTGTCCTGCTTCAAGAAACAAAACATAATCTAAACTCCATGGATTCCATTAAGAAATCCTGCTTCAGAAACCATTACAGCCACATGTCCATCTCTGCCTCAGGCACTTTAGGTGGGCTTGCAACCTTTTGGAAGAACTCATGGTTTCACCTTTGCGAGTAAGCAGCTTCCAAACATGCTCTCACCACAGTCCTTCAAATCACTGGAACTAAAGACAAGATCTGCATCACTAATGTCTACGCTCCTCACTCTGCTTCTGAGCAAGTAGCATGGCTTAGCAGCCTGAAGAAGCATCTAAGCTCCTTCAATCACCCCCTCCAATCACCCCCTCAGTTTCATAGTAGGAGACTTCAATATGACACTCAACCTAGGGGAAAAGCGAGGAGGCCTAAGAAAAATGGACAATGATTCAGTTGCCTTTCAGGCTCTGATTGATGATTTAGGACTCATTGATACCCCTACCAAGACTGGCTCCTTTACACGGAATAACAGAAGAGGGGTTGATAGATAGATTGCCTCTAGTTTAGATATATTTCTCCTCTCGGAGGACTTATTCCTATTCTCCTTGGAAACGGAAGCAAGAATCCCCCCAAAGGCAGGATCGGATCACTGACCCATTGTTATAAAAATCAAGCTATCAGAAAGTCCCAAAAACACACCCTTCAAGTTTGAAGCATTCTGGATCAATCATCCTAATTTCATGAAAAAAATGAAGGAATGGTGGTCTTCCCCACAACCCTCTCAGGACAACAAAATGTACAACTTCCATTAGAAGTTTAAGTTCATTAAATACGAACTCAGACTTTGGAATAAACACTCCTTCAGAGATATTATATTTGAAAGGAAAATAATTGAAATAAAAATGAAATACCTTCAACAGAACATCATTAATCATGGGATGACAGATCACAAGAAGTAGGAGGAATTAAAACTTCAAAAAAGTTGGGACGAACACGCTGCCCAGGAAGAGACTTTATGGCACCAAAAGTCTACAGTCACCTAGCTCAAATATGGGGAAAAGAACACTACTTTCTTCCACGGGTCAATGATTTAACACAGGAAATACAACCAAATTCTAAGTCTTAAAAACCAACAGAGCATCATCCTTCACACTCACTTTGAGATATAAGAGGATCTCAATCAGTACTACGGTGCAATCCTCACTGAATCCAACAACGCCAATGAGGAGGCCATAGGAAAAATAACTAGAAACATCCTTACAATCTTGAATAATGAGCACAACCAGAAGCTACTAAAAAAGATAACTATGGCCGAAGTTGAGGACGTTGTCCAAACCATGCCCAATGGCAAAGCTCCAGGTCTGGATGTTTTCACCATAGACTTCTACAAAGCATGCTGGCCCCTAATCAAGGAGGAGGTCTATGACCTAGTGGAAGAATTACGCATCAAAAAATCAGACCTAAAATCCTTCAATGCCACATTCCTCACCCTCATTCCTAAATCAGATAAAGCGGACTCCCTCGACCAATTCAGGACAATTTCCCTCTGCAATGTTATCTACAAGATAATCTCTAAGTTTTTGGCCAACTGCATAAAAAATATCCTACCCCTGCTCATCTCCCCTCATCAAACAGGTTATGTAGAAGGTCAAAAAATTCTGGATAGCATCATCCTCTCTCAGGAAGTGATACACTCGCTCAAGGAGCAATGGAAACACAGCATGCTTATTCAATTGGAAATGTCCAAATCCTTTGACAAAATTAATTGGAACTACATTCAGAGAATGCTAGAAGATTTCGACTTCAATAAAGACAGTATAAAATGGATTATCGCCTTGGTCTCGGGGGCCTTCTTTTCCATCCTCCTCAATGGCTCTCCCTCAGCCATCATCAACCCCTCTCATGGTATCAGGCAAGGTGATTCCCTCTTGCATTTCCTTTTTGTCATCATGGCTGAGGGTCTGGGCCGCTCCATTATGGCTGCCTCCACCAGAGGAAGCATGCGCAGCCTAAATATTTACCCCTCTAACATCCCCACCACCCACCAATAATTTGTGGATGACATGCTCCTCATGGGCTCCCCACTGTCAAAGAAGCCCTTGCCTTCCAGAACATTCTAACTAATTTTTCCCTAGCCTCTGGCTCCTTTGTCAACAAAGACAAATCCAAACTCTTTTTCCTAAATACCTCCCAACCCATTCAACTAAATAAAGCCCGCATCTTAGGTTTCCAGCTCAGTTCATTTCCCTCCAAGTACCTTGGAGTTCCCCTAACCGATAAACCCCTAGCCAAAGGCAATTGGCAATCTCTGGTAACAAAATTGAAAAAAAATATTACCAACTAGACTTTCATATCTCTAAACCTCCAGGGCAGACTAGTCCTATTCTGCTCTATCCTTCAAGCCATCCCTCAGTATCAGTACTTGGCCATTGCTACCCCAAAATCCATCTCAGACCAAATAAAAACCATTCAAAGCAACTTCTTATGGAAAGGCAAAGAAAACAAGGGAAAATGGGCCGATGTAGCCTATAGAAAAATCTGCAGACCCAAAAAAGATAGGGGACTTGGCCTTAGAGATCCAGACCTGCTTGGAAAAGTCCTGGGTGCCAAGACTTGGTGAAGGTGGATAACCAGCCCCAAAACCTCATGGGAAATGCTTTGGAAATAAAAGTATGCTCCAACTCACCACCAGACTCTCTTATCAGAATCTTGGGCAACCTTAAAGGCTCCCCAGTTTGGAACCAAGTGTGGGAAAAAAAAGCTCTCATTCAGAATCATTGTTTCTGGGAAGTGCGCAATGGTGGGATTGCTCTGTTCTGGGATGATGCTTGGGAACAATTCCCCCGGATCAATAGAGATAATTTCCAACTTATTAGAACTCACATGGACATACACAATAAAACTCTTGTCAAATATTTCTGGAAAAATGAGGAAAAAATTGACTAGAGGGAGTGGATTGATGCCCCAGATTGGGTTCAACAAAACCATCCTCAGGATTGGAACATCCTCGCAGAATAGCATCAGAAATGGCAGATGAAAAAGGACAAAGAGTCGGATAAGCTTAGATGGGGATCTAATGTGGCAGGACACTTCAACATAAAATAAGCATATGGTTTCCTATCCAACTCCACTCACACCCCCACATACATCAAATGGATCGCGCTCTGGAATCATAATCATTGGCCTAAAATTGCGCTCGTTCTTTGGCTAGTCATGCACCATAAAATTTTGATCTGGGAACACCTCCTAAAAAAAGGTTTCACCAGCCCGTCCATCTGCACTCTATGCAGAAATAGTGAGGAAACCACCAATCATTTGCTAAACAATTTCCATTTTTCCTACAAAATTTGGAATTGGCTTCTTCTGGTCTTCAAAGCCTTTGACAGAGATCCCTCCTCCATTCTACTCTTCCTCAGCCTTTGGTGAACTTCCTTCTCCAACCAGCCTCTCATCAATTTGGTATAGAACCTTTTGCCTAGCATCATATGTTGGGAAATCTGGAAATAAAGAAATTCACGTATCTTTAAAAACCTAGAAAATTGAGAAGAACAAGTCATCCATTCTATCAAATAGAATCTTAGAGAATACGCCTCCATAGCCAAATTCCTGATCCCCCATCCCCCCCCATCAGGGAGGATCTCCGCATCCTCTCCCTTCTTGACCTCTCCCTCCTCTCACCAACTATCAACCCTTCTACTTCTCTCGCCTCCATGCCTGATCCCAAATGGCAACCTCCTGACCCTAACATCGCCAAACTCAATTATGATGGAACTTTTAAAGACAACACAGGAAAAGATAGCTTTGGGGGAGTCTTTCGTAGTCATGAAGGGAAAATTCTCTGTATTTATTACGGGAACCTGGGCCACACCACCAATAATCCAGTTGAAGTTCAAGCCTTAGCTCATAGTCTTTCCATTGCAAGTGATCAAAAATTCTGGCCCCTCCTAGCTGAAGGGGATTCCATCGTCGCTACCCAATATTTCTGGAAAATACAACAGGGTAGAAGCATCCACCAAGTCTCGGACTGCTGGAGGATCAAAAGAACCCTGCAAAAAATCAAACATAGTATCAACAATGCCAAGGGAATTTCCTTCCTTGCAATCAAACACAAATATAACAAGCTAGATGATCTCCTTGCCAACACAGGCATCAACAGAATCAATTGTTTCACCTCCGCAGCTTGGGACACCTTCACTCTACCAACTATCAAAGAGGAATGTACCCGCATCAGCATCTTGGATTCGCAGCAGGTCGACCTGGCCACTCCCTCGGTTTCCCCTCTCACTCCCATAAGCAATCATGATCTTAACTATCACCTCCCTCCCCATGTACAATCTTACCTACGGCGCTACTGCAGCTAGATTTCAGAATTACGCACCCATCCACCACATTTATTTCCTGTATGAAGACTCCAGCACACTTGGCACACTCCCCCATGACTTCCCCTACCCTCATCTCCTCTCTCCTATCTATATCTTCCCCTCAACTATCACATGTTCCTCATTCTTGCATGTCCCTCTTAGTTTCCCTCGGCTTTGTTGTTCATCACCACCGAGTCTCCCCTAAGGCCTGTTCACCATGGTTTTCTTCCGCGGTCCTACATCTCCCTCACCCCAGATCTGCTTAAATTTTCTCCAATGGCCCCCTGTAGAGTCCATCCTTCCCCCCCTACCCGTCGTGGTCGCGACGCCCATTGGGCCAAAAATGCCCGACCCCCTGTCACTCGAGCGGAGACTGTTGTGAGGAATTCTGCCAGAACTTTCGCTGCCACAACCAGCCCAGAAATGTTGTAGCACCTCACAGAGTTGGAAGACAGAGTTCACAAAATCCGCAGAAACACACCATCTAAGGCTATGGATGTCGCGTTCGGGTGGGTTATGTACCTAGGTCTCACCAGACCAAGAGAATACCTCTACAATCGAGCAATTGATCTTTATTGGAAAATTAAAACACTGCTCATCATTTCCCTCTAGTACCAGGAAGACCGTAACAACGTCTTAGAGCGCAAGATGGACTCTCTCATAGAGAATTTTGTTATGTATGTCAGTGAGATTCACCACATAAGGTTTATTGACCACATCTCTCCCCATTATGCACTCCTTAAGATTTGTTCAGTGACCCACCACCATCACCAACTCCCCAAAGAAGAAGCTGTAGACCCAACAACTCCATGCTCCTCCCCTAGGTAGGATTGCCCTGACGCAGGTCCCTCATCCAACAGGCGTCAGATATTTGGTTCTGATGAAGGCACTAACGACCAAACCATTAGATTGGATGACTTCTTGACCGATGATGTAGAACTGCAGCGATCTCCGGGGCTCTAATTCACCAGATACCATGTATTTTTTCTCTGAAATTTATGTTTTGTCTATTGTTTTGTCTTCTATTACAAGGCTTCATAATCTTTTTTCTAGAATCACAATCCATGAACATCTTTGGTTTTTGAAGTTAGCTCTCTCCCCTATGATATATTCCTTTTACTCTCCATCCTAGAGGGTGAATTCCAAGTGAAAAAATATTAATGTAATCACTACCACCATATGCAGGGTTGTCTTCACGCCTCATCATGGCCACTATGTAATATAAGGTTCTAGATGAATGTGAATAGTCCTTCTTTATTTACAAAATAAAAATAAAAGGATTGGATTAGGAAATATAAAAGAGTGATTGGACAAGTTTCTACTTCAAGACTGTGTTATAGTAGAATATAATGCAGTTATATCAAAAATAATTCCCTCATCTCCATCTGACCATAAGTCAATAACAATATAACTTAGAGAGTGCAAAAATCTGGGACCTCTCCCTTTCAGATATAATCCTCATTGAAGCAATCATGAAGAATTCATATCGTTGGTTTCAACATCTTGGAAGCAGAGCATAAATGGCTCCCTAGGTTTCATGTGGGAGGAAAAGATAAAAAATGTAAGAGGATGCCTAAAAATTTGGGGCAAAACACATTACAAACAACCCCATTTGAAGAAACTTCAGCTACAGGAAGAACTAGGAGAACTTCAGAAAAAAAATGCAGGAAGGAGAAGAAACAAAAGAAAATTAGTTGAAACAAAAAGCCTTGCACTGGGAAATATATAGAAACAAAAAAGAAGAGGAAGACACGTAAAGATTAAAATCTAGAAATTTGTGGATACAAGCAGGCGATCATAAAAATGTCCTTTTTCACAATACTACTAAGATTAAAAAAAATAAAAACCACATTGAGTCAATAAAGGGAGAAGGGGATATATAAATCAAGGGGAAAGAGAAGATAAAAAAGGAAGCTTGTCACCATTATAAAATCCTTCTAATATCTGATCTAGAAAATCCAAATTGTGAGGAATTCATAAGACACATTCCCAAGAATATCACCGATGAGACAAATACATAAATTATGAAAGTGGAAGAAGAATAATTATAGTCAGTCATTTGGACGCTCCAACTAGATAAAGCTTTGGGTCTAGATGGTTTCTCAATAGCCTTCTATCGTTCATTCTGGATGTAAAAAAAATATATATATATATATTCTAAATATGGTTCGATGGGTTTTTAGGAAAAATAAAATAGGTGGTTTCACTAATTCCACTTATTTGGCCCTTATTCCAAAAGAGTTGAAGCCATACTCCTTTCACCAATTTTGACCAATATCTCTATGTAATTCCTCTTACAAAATCATATCCAAAATTTTATCCAATTGTATAAAGCCTCTTCTCCCTTGCTTGATTTATGAAAATCAAGGAGGCTTTTTCCCTGTAGGAAAATTGTTGATAATATAATGGTCGTCCAAGAATTTATTCACTCAAGCGTAGACACAAAAGAGCAAGGTTTCATTCTAAAACTTGATATGGCCAACATATTTGATAGAATCAACCTGTATTTTCTCTCATCGGTTCTCCTAAAGTTTGGCTTCTCCATTGACTTTATAGACCTCATTACAGCTTGCGTCATTGGGCCCTAGATCACCCCACTCATCAATGGTAGGTCTAGATGTTTTTTCCAAAGTTCTAGAGGATTAATATAGGGTGCTTCTTGTTGTACTCTCAATGATTCAGGGATGGATATATCGCCACGAAATATTACTATTAGGTTGAATCTTGCAGAGCCATCACTATTTTCCACTAGATCTACAATGGAATCATCATGTACCAAATTGAAATCTAAAATATTTCCTCTTTTGTTGGCTAGATTCATTTCCCACTGTAATGTACTAATGAATTCTTTTGGGTTTAAATTGACCATGAAATAAGCTTGTGGAAGATATTTATACATAAATATTTTAAACGATGGGCTCCATGTATGGAATGGAGCGACAACTTCTTCAAAAAAAACAAACACCTTCATTCTTCCATTGATCCTACACCTTTGGTGGAGCAAGAAATACTCAATCCATGTTAGATTGGGATTATTTATATAGGCATAGAATATATTCCTCCATGCTGGATAAACTTAGTTGAAGAAAACAATTCAGACCATATCTCTGTAAGGCAATTCATCTGTATAACCAATTTGACATTCGGTTGAATCAAAATACCTTTGGAGAATTATTTGCAAAACTTCTGGGGGTAAATTTTTGATTCTTTGGATAAGGCAATCCTAGTAAAATTTGTAGACACAGTCATCACAGAAATTTACTTGTCTTTTGATTGTTTTTGAAGATGAAGCTTCATCATAATTTTCTCGTTTTCTATCAAAATGGAACATTTTAACTTCTGTTTCAGCTCCTACTCCTTCTCTGGTTAACATATATGCAAGGCAATTTTCAGTTCCTGCTTTATAAAAAATTTCAAAATCTAATCCATCTAACCATAGTGCCCATCTAAGAATTCTTGAACTCCCTTGCTCGAGCAACCTGTTGTTTGATATCATGCTTTTCATATGTTTGAGATCAGTTCTAACTATGAATTTTGTACTTTTGAGAAATAATCGAAATCTGTTAATGCCTCTTTTAACAACTAAGATTTCTTTATGTGATGAGGGATATTTGAAATCTATAGTATCAAATGACCCTGAGGCATAGGCACAAACTATTTCTTTCCTTCCATGCTTTTGTAAAAGAACTGCTGCCCATGTCTGATATGATGCATCTGTTTTCAGAATAAACAGATGATTAGAATCAGGAAGTTTTAACCCTGGAAGATGCTGGATATTTGATTTTATGTTCTTAACTGCTGCTGTCATTTCATCTGTCCATGCAGTCCCTTGCTTCAATCTTTGCTGTAGAATTTTAGTATCTTTTTCCTGCTACTCATAAAACTGCCTTACATAATTCAAACAACCAAGAAATCTATGTACCATCTTGACATCTTTGAGCTGATCGGGAAATTTAAGAAGACTAGTAAGAATATGTGGTTGTAGATGAACACTTCCCTGGGAAATATGTAGAACAAGATAATCTATGGAAACTTTTCCAATCTGAAATTTTTCATCTGAGTCAGATAGAACCAATCCATGCCTATAGACAAGATCATAAAACTTTCCCAAATGAATTTTATGATGTGCAACATCCTTGCTAAAAACTAGCAGATCATCAATATATACAATTACAAAATCTAATTTACTAAAAATATCTTCCATTCGTTTTTGAAATTTGGAGGGAGAATTTTTCAATCTGAATGGCATGACCTTCCATTGATACTGTCCATGAGGAACGTTAATTGTTGTATTGTATATGTCTTTTGGAACAATACCAATTTTCCAAAATGCACTTTTCAAATCAAATTTTCTAAAAACATTAGCACTAGCTATTTTAGCCAAAAGGAGTTCTTTATTTGGAAGAGGATACCTGATTGGAAGTAAGGCTTCATTCAAAACTTAATAATTGATCACTAACAACTTCTTCCCTCTTTTTTTCTCATTATTCTTGTTGACATCGAACGCTGGACAAGCCCAAGGGCTCTTGCATGGTTCTATCAGTCCTTGTTCCAGTAGCAGAGCTATCTCCTTTTTGCATAATCCATGTTCTATTGGACTCATGAAATTAGTAGATGATTTGTGAGTTTTAGCAAAAAATCCTTCTTTGTATGGCAGATTGACAAAATATTTTTCTTGTCTAGAAAGCATCTGGACGACTTGCTATGCAATCTTTTATCAAATTTTCTACTATGCCTGAAAGTATTTTGCCTCCATGTAATTCAACATTTTTGACAATTTTTTGGATTTTTATTAAATCATTTAATGAATGTTGAGCAAGATCTGGCTGATCAGGTTCAATGGTGACCTTGAAGTCACTTTTGGAGGGCAAATTGACTGGCCCTTTAGATGACCTTAGAATTAGGGAATCCTGAGTAAAAGTAACTGGAAAATGTTTCTTTAGAAAATCTTGTCCTAACATAACATCAGAACCTAAATCAAAACTATACAGAGTAACAAATGTCAAAACCTGGCCAATGTAAATAGGAAAGTTTGGAGCAATGTGGCTAATTTCAATGGAATCCTTATTTACAGCCTTGAATATGATTTTAGTTGGTTGCCAAAAATACTCAAGGATTTCTCTGTGCTTACAACAACTACTCATAGCACAAGTATCAATTTGAGCATCAATGGTATATGCTTTCAATCCTTCCAACTTTATCTGTATTGGTATCACCACTCGATCACCAATACTGTGAATTTCTGATAACTCAGTCTTTTTTTATTTGTTAATTGAATCCTGGTTGGATTTTATCAGAAGAAGACGGGTTAAATTGGAATTACAATCTTCGTAAGCAGCCATATCATCTTGAAGTCGTGATGAAAGAAGCATCATTTGGTTTCTACTTTCCTGCATTGATGCCTCAAGTTTATCAATCTGTTTTTTCAGTCTGTCTTCTTCTTTTTCATCAGTATTTTCAACAGGAATTTGTTGTATAAACCATTTTTCTTCTTCATTATCAGAATCATCTTCTTCAAATAGTTCAAGCTTTGATTTTTGTGGTACCTGATCTTCTAGGGACTTCAATATTTCTTGTAATCTTCTTTTGATTATCAATTGTCCTGGCTACGGACTTGCAAGTTGTTGTCTAACATCATTGATTTGGCTTTGCACGGGATTGTGCCGAAACATTTTACATTCAGACACAAAAGTTTCTTCAGAATCTGTATCTGAATTAACATGAAGATTATGAAAATTATCACATAAATAATCAGATTCAGAATCTGAACTTGAAATTTCAAAATATTCACCCCCTGAATGTGATGTCAAATCCCATTCATCTAGTTTATGAACTGTGGTGAAAATATCCATAATTTTCATATGTTTTTTTCCCTTTTTTCTCTTGACACTTATTGGAAAAGTGTCCTTCTTAACCACATATGAAACATTTGGGTTTATTAGAAGGTTAATTCCTGCTTTTGAAAACAAATCTGCGACGACAAAATTTTCTTGTGGAAGAAATTTTTTTCCCTTTCTGATAAAAATTCCTGGACTTGTTGCACACACAAGATTGATCAGTAATTCTCTTCTTATTTTTGAATTTATGACACCCAAAATCATATGTCTCCTTAAAATTATTTTACAAATTATTACTGAAATGCATCTGTTTTTTAAAATTCTTCTTAACCTTAGCTGCAACACATTCCTTCTGTAGTATGGTGACTATATGCTGGTGCAGAGATGCAAAAGACATAGTTTCAATCTGGATATTATTTTCTTAGAAATAGGATTCAATTAATTCTGGAATATTTCCAGGCATAGAAGCAACATAATATCTCAAATATGCTACATTATGTGGATCAGTTGTCTTATGTAGCAAATATTGCATTGTGCAGTAATATTCTTGTAACTGATCTATGTCACAAAGCTTTTGTGAAAGAAACAACTGAGAATGGTGAGAAGAATGAATAGCCAATGATCCTAAGAATTCATGAATTAAGGCTTCAAAAAATGTTTGGAGAGGATCATCATGTTCTATAATTGTAGTCTTTTCCCCCTCTGGAAGATGTTCCCACCATAATTTGAGAATTCTAGTAAATGCCCATGTGATTTGTGTAACAATGTCTGACCACGTAGCTCTAGATTCAGCTTTCCTTTGGAGTGCCCATGCATGCACATTTTGAAATACTGTTAAAACCTCAGCATGAGATAAATAGTCTATATTAAATAAAAGAGTATTTCCATACCCTTTCTGTGCATTATTGTTTTCAATTTTGACAGAATTTTTTTCCAAATTTCTAGTATACTTGGAGAATGGAAATGTCTTCTTGTGCTGATTTTCTCTTTTGGGTGATTTATTGGTGAAAGAAAAAGTATCATCTCTAGGCCTCTTAATACTTTCACCTTCTTCTTTAACCCCTGGGATGTTGGTTTCATTTTTCAATTTTCCTTCTTCATCATACATGGATAATGAAAACATATGAATATCTTTTTTGTGATACTGGTCACTAAGACTGACATATCCTTTTGGTAAATATCTTATAGGTGGAAGAGCTTCCAACCTGGATCTCATTAAGTCAATGTTTTCTTTGGCCAGTTTTATTCCAAAAGCTACCTTCTTCACATTTTCTTCATTTGGCAAATTTATCCCTTTAAGCAGTAGGCTTCTAAGTCCTGATTTAGGATGATTAGTGCCTGAAACAAGATATTTTAACTTATAGCTGGATTGATCCACTTCCCTGTATCTTGGTGGAGATTGTTCATTTTTCAAGACAATGGACAAATTGTCTATTGATTTTTAAATAATGCCCATATTTGATTGAATATCATTCAATGCCTTTGTATTTTCATGATGTAATCCCAAAGTATATAAATAACTAGTATGCAGCTTCTTAATATGTTCCTTGATTTCAACAACATCTAATGCTAAATCATTAATATTTCGTAACATAAAAATCATTTTAACTGATTCTTTAGATTCAGATTCTAATAGATTCTTCATTTGCAACCATTGGAAGTCTGATCTCATAGTCCCATTTCTAAAAATTCTGCTAGAATTACCAAGCTCAAGGTATCTTTCTGGGATAATGGCTTTTTGATCTTCTTTTCCTCTTGGTAGGGTAAAAATTTTGATGTCAAAAGACATGATTGCTTTAATACAGTCTTGACAGTCTTTGTGCTATCCATTGTGGTCAGAATCAACAACTTGGTATTTAGAAACAATAGCAGTATGCTTTGGAGTTTCGTGGAAAAAATTACAGTTTGAAGTTGAAGCTCTGGATGATTGAGTTTTTGAAGGTGAAAACTCATTTGGTGTTTGGAAGTATCTAGGAATCCCATTCCCTCCCCGAAACATGGGATTAGCAGAATATGAAGGTCTAGAAGCTGAACTAGAACCTGATCGGGATTAGATTGCGATTATTTATATAAGCATAGAATATATTCCTCCCTACTGGATAAAATTGGTTGAAGAAAATAGTCCAGACCATATCTCTGTAAGGAAATTCATCTGTATAACCAATTTGACATTCGGTTGAATCAAAATACCTATGGAGAATTATTTGCAAAAATTCTGGGGGTAAATTTTTTATTCTTTAGATAAGGCAATCCCAACAAAATTTGTAGACATAGTCAGCACAAACATTTACTCGTCTTTTGATTGTTTTTGAAGATGAAGCTTCATCATAATTTTCTCGTTTTCTATCAAAATGGAACATTTTAACTTCTATTTCAGCTCTTGCTCCTTCTCTGGTTAACATATCTACAAGGAAATTTTCAGTTCCTGCTTTATCAACAATTTCAAAATCAAATCCATCTAACCATAGTGCCCATCTAAGAATTCTTGAACTCCATTGCTCGAGCAACCTCTTGTTTGATATCATGCTTTTTATATGTTTGAGATCAATTCTAACTATGAATTTTGTACTTTTGAGAAATAATCAGAATCTATTAATGCCTCTTTTAACAGCTAAGATTTCTTTACATGATGAGGGATATTTGAATTATGTAGTATCAAATGACCCTAAGGCATAGGCACAAACTATTTCTTTCCTTCCATGCTTTTGTAAAAGAACTTCTGCCCATGCGTGATCTGATGCATTTGTTTCCAGAATAAACAGATGATTAGAATCAGGAAGTTTTAACCCTAGAAGATGCTGGATCTTTGATTTTATGTTCTTAATTGATGTTGTCATTTCATCTGTCCGTGCAGTCCCTTGCTTCAATCTTTGCTGTAGAATTTTAGTATCTTTTGCCTACTGCTTATAAAACTGCCTTACATAATTCAAACAACCAAGAAATATCTGTACCATCTTGAAGTCTTTGAGCTGATAGGGAAATTTAAGAAGACTAGTAAGAATATGTGGCTATAGATGAACACTTCCCTAGGAAATATGTAGACCAAGATAATCTATGGAAACTTTTCCAATCTGAAATTTTTCATCTGAGTCGGATAGAACCAATCCATGCTTATAAACAAGATCATAAAACTTTTCCAAATGAATTTTATGATGTGCAACATCTGTGCTAAAAACTAGCAGATCATCAACATATACAATTACAAAATCTAATTTACCAAAAATATCTTCCATTCGTTTTTGAAATTCTAAGGGAGCATTTTTCAATCCGAATGGCATGACCTTCCACTGATACTGTCCATCAGAAACATTAAATGTTGTCTTGTATCTATCTTCTGGAACAATGCCAATTTGCCAAAATCCACTTTTCAAATCAAATTTGCTAAAAAATTAGCACTAGCTATTTTAGCCAAAAGGAGTTCTTTATTTGGAAGATGATACTTGATTGGAAGTAAGGCTTCATTAAAAACTTTATAATTGATCACTAACCGCTTCTTCCCTCTTTTCTGCTCATTATGCTTGTTGACATAGAAAGCTAGGCAAGCCCAAGGGCTCTTGCATGGTTGTATCAGTCCTTGTTCTAGTAGCAGAGCTATATCCTTTTTGCATAATCCCTGTTCTGTTGGACTCATGAAATTAGTAGATGATTTTTGAGTTTTAGCAGAAAATCCTTCTTTGTATGGTAGACTGACAAAATATTTTTCTCTTGTCCAAAAAGCATCTGGACGGCTTGCTGTGCAATCTTTTCTCAATTTTTCTACTATGCCTGAAAGTATTTTGCCTCCATGTAATTCAACATTTTTGACAATTGTTTTGGATTTTTATTAAATCATTTAATGAATGTTGAGCAAGATTTGGCTGATCAGGTTCAATGGTGACCTTGAAGTCACTTTTGGAGGGCAAATTGACTCGCCCTTCAGATGAATGTAGAATTAGGGAGTCCTGAGTAAAAGTAACTGGCAAATGTTTCTTTAGAAAATCTTGTCCTAACAGAACATCAGAACCTGAATCAAAACTGTACAGAGTGACAAATGTCAAAACCTGGCCAATGTAAATAAGAAATTCTAGAGCAATGTGGCTAATTTCAATGGACTCCTTATTTAAATCCTTGAATATGATTTTAGTTGGTTGCCAAAAATACTCAGGGATTGCTCTGTGCTTACAAAAACTACTCATAGCACCAGTATCAATTTGAGCATCAAGGGTATATGCTTTCAATCCTTCCAACTTTATCTGTATTGGTATCACCACTCGATCTCTAATATTGTGAATTTCTGATAATTTAGTCTTTTTTTATTTGTCAACTAAATCCTGATTGGCTTTTATCAGAAGAAGACGAGTTAATTTGGAATTACAATCTTCGTAAGCAGCCATATCATCTTGAAGTCGTGCTGAAAGATGCATCATTTGGTTTCTACTTTCCTGCATTAATGCCTCAAGCTTATCAATTTTTTTTTCAGTTTGTCTTCTTCTTTTTCATCAGTATTTTCAACAAGAATTTGTTGTATAAACCATTTTTCTTCTTCATTATCAGAATCATCTTCTTCAAATAGTTCAAGCTTTGATTTTCGTGGTAGTTGATCTTCTAGGGACTTCAATCTTTCTTTTAATCTTCTTTTGACTTTCATATTTCCTGGCTGCAGACTTGCAAGTTGTTGTCTGACATCATTGATTTGGCTTTGCATGGGATTATGCTGAAACATTTTACATTCAGACACAAAAGTTTCTTCAGAATCAATATCTGAATTAACATGAAGATTATGAAAATTATCACATAAATAATCAGATTCAGAATCTAAACTTGAATTTTCAAAATATTCACCCCCTGAATGTGATGTCAAATCCCATTCATCTGGTTTATGAACTGTGGTGAAAATATCCATAATTTTCATTTTTTTTCTTCCCTTTTTCTCTTGACACTTATTGGAAAAGTGTCCTTCTTTACCACATATGAAACATTTGGGTTTATTAGAAGGTTTACTCCTGCTTCTGAAAACAAATCTGCGACGACCAAATTTTCTTGTGGGAGAAAACTTTTTCCCTTTCTGATAAAACTACCTAGACTTGTTGCACACACAAGATTGATCAGTAATTCTCTTCTTCTTTTTGAATTTGTGACACCCAAAATCATATGTCTCCTTAAAATTATTGCACAACTTATTACTGAAATGCATATGTTTTTTAAAAAATTTCTTAACTTTAGCTGCAGCACATTCCTTCTGTAGTATGGTGACTATATGCTGGTGCAGAGATGCAAAAGACATAGTTTCAATCTGGATATTATTTTCTTGGAAATAGGATTCAATTAATTCTGGAATCTTTCCAGGCATAGAAGCAACATAATATCTCAAATATGCTACATTATGTGGATCAGTTGTCTTATACAGCAAAGATTGCATTGTGCAGTAATAATCTTGTAACTGATCTATGTCACAAAGCTTTTGTGAAAGAAACAACATAGAATGGTGAGAAGAATCAACAACCAATGATCCTAAGAATTCATGAATTAAGGCTTCAAACAATGTTTGGAGAGGATCATCATGTTCTATAATTGTAGTCTTTTCCCCCTCTGGAAGATGTTCCCACCACAATTTGAGAATTCCAGTAAATGCCCATGTGATTTGTGTAAAAATGTTTGACCACGTAGCTCTAGGTTCAACTTTCCTTTGGAGTGCCCATGCATGCACATTTTGAAATACTGTTAAAACCTCAGCATGAGATAAACAGTCTATATTAAATAAAAGAGTATTTCCATACCCTTTCTATGCATTATTGTTTTCAATTTTGACAAAAATGTTTTCCAAATTTCTAGTATACTTGGAGAATGCAGATGCCTTCTTGTGCTGATTTTCTCTTTTGGGTGATTTATTGGTGAAATAAAAAGTATCATCTCTAGGCCTCTTAATAATTTCACCTTCTGTTTTAACCCCTGGGATGTTGATT
Source organism: Pinus albicaulis (assembly GCA_034641835.2). Taxonomy (NCBI): domain Eukaryota; kingdom Viridiplantae; phylum Streptophyta; class Pinopsida; order Pinales; family Pinaceae; genus Pinus; species Pinus albicaulis. The sequence continues at coordinate 869,418,389 of CM076581.1, read as the reverse complement.
TCATTTTTCAAGTTGCCTTATTCATCATACATGGATGACGAATACATATGAATATATTTTTTGTGATACTGGTCACTAAGACTGACATATCCTTTTGGTAAATATCTTATAGGTGGAAGAGCTTCCAACCTGGATCTCATTAAGTCAATATTTTCTTTGGCCAGTTTTATTCCAAAAGCTACCTTCTTCACATTTTCTTCATTTGGCAAATTTATCCCTTTAAGCAGTAGGCTTCTAAGTCCTGATTTAGGATGATTAGTGCCTGAAACAAGATATTTTAACTTATAGAGAGATTGATCCACTTCCCTATATCTTGGTGGAGACTGTTCATTTTTCAAGACAATGGAAAAATTTTCTATTGATTTTGAAATAATGCCCATATTTGATTGAATATCATTCAATGCCTTTGTATTTTCATGATGTAATCCCAAAGTATATAAATAACTAGTATGCAGCTTCTTAATATGTTCCTTGATTTCAACAACATCTAATGCTAAATCATCAAGATTTTGTAACATACAAATTATCTAATAATTATCAAAGTTCTGCATTTTAAATGATTCTTTAGATTCGGTTTCTGATAGATTCTTCATTTGCAACCATTGGAAGTCTAATCTCATAGTACCATTTCTAAAAATTCTGCTAGAATTACCAGGCTCAAGGTATCTTTCTGGGATAATGGATTTTTGATCTTCTTTTCCTCTTGGTAGGGTAGAATTTTTGATGTCAGAAGACATGATTGCTTTAATATAGTCTTGACAGTATTTTTGCTGTCCATTGTGGCCAAAATCAACAACTTGGTATTTAGAAACAATAGCAGTATGCTTTGGAGTTTCACGGCAAAAATTACAGTCTGAAGTTGAAGCTCTGGATGGTTGAGTTTTTGAAGGTAAAAACTCATTTGGTGTCTGGAAGTATCTAGGAATCCCATTCCCTTCCTGAAACATGGGATTAACGGAATATGAAGGTCTAGAAGCAGAACTAGAAGCTGATCGGGAAATTCTTGGTTTGATAAATTGCAGACTTTTGGTACCATCAACTTTACTGACTAGTTCAAGTTTTTGTGGTAACTAAGGTGGATCATGCAACTGTGGATATTTTTGTGATAGTGGAACATATGTACTATCCCATTCTGGAGGAAGAGTACATTCAGAGAATCCAATTTGTAAAGGAACAACATTACGAGGACCAAAAATAACACCTTATTTTAAAGCTCTATCTTTCAGTTTAGGATTTAAAGGAGGCATAGTGGTTGTGAAAAATCGAAGGCACACAGTAGTATGCAATTGAGAAATATGCGACTGGCTGGCAACATCAAACCCATGGAACTGGATGAAAGCCTGAAGAAAATCATTGATATAAGGATCTGAGAGTGAGACTTGATATCTAGGGACCAATGAAGACCAAGCAGGACCATTGTTCAAAGGACTCTAAAATCCTCCTAATAAAGCATCTTGAAATTGATTCAGACAGGTATCCAAAATACAGGTTAAACAGGAAGTGTTTAAAACAGGTCGCACTAAAGGATTAATACCAAATTGGATCATTCCTATATGGATGTAATTATAACCATGTTTAATACCCCACTGAACATCTTCACATTTAATAAGTGGTATTTGGTAAACAGACTGATCCACAAAGATGGGAATATTAACAGATGTAAATTTAAATAACTGTGCTGACTTAAATTGAAAAGATGGTAAATAATAGATCATATCTATATCAATTTCTGTTAGTGTCCAGTTTGCCTGGGGTTCAAATTCATGGGAAATAATATTTTCATCATATAAATTTACGCTATAAGGGCGATTAAGGTATTTAGATAGAAATGCCCAACGTTTCTGATGTGCTCTTTTCCTTTCTTCTGAATTTCCTAAAATAAATCAATTAATATTCTCAGCCATGGTTCAAAAGATTAGAAATATTGATGCACCTGAATATTTTGTGACTAGTTATCACGCCTTCGGAAAGTTGGAAAACGACACTCCTGGTCTCCACGCCGCATCAACAGTGGCCTTATAGTCTAACTAGCAGTTGTAAACAGATATACCCATATCCCCCAAAGTTGAATCTAGAGCTACGTGGTCAGAAATTGTTACACAAATCACATGGGCATTTACTGGAATTCTCAAATTATGGTGGGAACATCTTCTAGAGGGGGAAAAGACTACAATTATAGAACATGATGATCCTCTCCAAACATTGTTTGAAGCCTTAATTCATGAATTCTTAGGATCATTGGATATTCATTCTTCTCACCATTCTCAGTTGTTTCTTTCACAAAAGCTTTGTGACATAGATCAGTTACAAGAATATTACTGCACAATGCAATCTTTGCTACATAAGACAACTGATCCACATAATGTAGCATATTTGAGATATTATGTTGCTTCTATGCCTGGAAATATTCTAGAATTAATTGAATCCTATTTCTAAGAAAATAATATCCAGATTGAAACTACGCCTTTTGCATCTCTGCACCAGCATATATTCACCATACTACAAAAGGAATGTGCTGCAACTAAGGTTAAGAAGAATTTTAAAAAACAAATGCATTTCAGTAATAAGTTGTGCAATAATTTTAAGGAGACATATGATTTTGGGTGTCATAAATTCAAAAAGTAGAAGAGAATTACTGATCAATCTTGTGTGTGCAACAAGTCCAGGCAGTTTTATCAGAAAGGGAAAAAGTTTTCTCCCGCAAGAAAATTTGGTCGTCGTAGATTTGTTTTCAGAAGAAGGAATAAACCTTCTAATAAACCCAAATGTTTCATATGTGGTAAAGAAGGACACTTTTCTAATAAGTGTCAAGAGAAAAAGGGAAGAAAACAGATGAAAAATTATGGATATTTTCACCATAGTTCATAAACCAGATGAATGGGATTTGACATCACATTCAGGGGGTGAATATTTTGAAATTTCAAGTTCAGATTCTGAATCTGATTATTTATGTGATAATTTTCATAATCTTCATGTTAATTTAGATACTGATTCTGAAGAAACTTTTGTGTCTGAATGTAAGATGTTTTTACATAATCCTGTGCAAATCCAAATCAATGATGTCAGACAACAACTTGCAAGTTTGCATCCAGGACAATTGACAGTCAAAAGAAGATTACAAGAAATATTGAAGTCCCTAGAAGATTAGCTACCATGAAAATCAAATCTTGAACTATTTGAAGAAGATGATTTTGATAATGAAGAAGAAAATTGGTTTATACAACAAATTCCTGTTGAAAATGTTGATGAAAAAGAAGAAGAGAGACTGAAAAAACAGATTGATAAGCTTGAGGCATCAATGCAAGAAAGTAGAAACCAAATGATGCATCTTTCAACACGACTTCAAGATGATATGGCTGCTTACGAAGATTGAAATTCCAAATTAACCTGTCTGCTTCTGATAAAAGCCAATCAGGATTCAGTTGACAAATCAAAAAAGACTGAGTTATCAGAAATTCATAGTATTGGTGATTGAGTGGTGATACCAATACAGATAAGGTTGGAAGGATTGAAAGCATATACCCTTGATGCTAAAATTGATACTGGTGCTATGAGTAGTTGCTGTAAGCACAGAGCAATCCCTGAGTATTTTTGCAACCAACTAAAATCATATTCAAGGCTGTAAATAAGGAGTCCATTGAAATTAGCCACATTGCTCCAGACTTTCCTATTTACATTGGCCAGGTTTTAACATTTGTTACTCTGTACAGTTTTGATTCAGATTCTGATGTTCTGTTAGGACAAGATTTTCTAAAGAAAAATTTGCTAGTTACTTTTACTCAGGATTCCCTAATTCTAAGTTCATCTGAAGGGCCAGTCAATTTTCCCTCCAAAAGTGACTTCAAGGTCACCATTGAACCTGATCAGCTAGATCTTGCTCAGCATTCATTAAATGATTTAATAAAAATCCAAAAAATTGTCAAAAATGCTGAATTACATGGAGGCAAAATACTTTCAGGCATAGTAGAAAAATTGAGAAAAGATTGCACAGCAAGCCGTCCAAATGCTTTTTGGAAAAGAGAAAAATATTTTGTCAATCTGCCATACAAAGAAGGATTTTCTGCTAAAACTCAAAAATCATCTGCTAATTTAATGTGTCCAACAGAATAGGGATTGTGCAAAAAGGAGATAGCTCTACTACTGGAACAAGGACTGATAGAACCATGCAAGAGCCCTTGGGCTTGTCCAGCGTTCTATGTCAACAAGCATAATGAGCAGAAAAGAGGGAAGAAGCATTTAGTGATCAATTATAAAGTTTTTAATGAAGCCTTACTTCCAATCAGGTATCCTCTTCCGAATAAAGAACTCCTTTTGGCTAAAATAGCTAGTGCTAATGTTTTTTCAAATTTGATTTGAAAAGTGGATTTTGGCAAATTGGTATTGTTCCAGAAGACAGATACAAGACAACATTTAATGTTCCTCATGGACAATATCAGTGGAAGGTCATGCCATTTGGATTGAAAAATTCTCCCTCCGAATTTCAAAAACGAATGGAAGATATTTTTGGTAAATTAGATTTTGTAATTGTATATATTGATGATCTGCTAGTTTTTAGCAAGGATGTTGCACATCATAAAATTCATTTGTAAAAGTTTTATGATCTTGTCTATAAGCATGGATTGGTTCTATTGGAATCAAATGAAAATTTTCAGATTGGAAAAGTTTCCATAGATTATCTTTTTCCCGGGGAAGTGTTCATCTACAACCACATATTCTTACTAGTCTTCTTAAATTTCCCGATCAGCTCAAAGATGTCAAGATGGTACAGAGATTTATTGGTTGTTTGAATTATGTAAGGTAGTTTTATGAGCAACAGGAAAAAGATATGAAAATTCTACAACAAGGATTGAAGCAAGGGACTACATGGACAGATGAAATGACAGCAACAGTTGAGAACATAAAATAAAAGATCCAACATCTTCTAGGGTTAAAACTTCCTGATTCTAATCATCTGTTTATTCTGGAAACAGATGCATAAGATCACACATGGGCAATAGTTGTTTTACAAAAGCATGGAAGGAAATAAATAGTTTGTGCCTATGCCTCAGGGTCGTTTGATACTACCAAATTCAAATATCCCTCATCACATAAATAAATCTTAGTCATTAAAAGAGGCATTAATAGATTCCGATTATTTCTCAAAAGTACAAAATTCATAGTTAGAACTGATCTCAAACATATGAAAAGCATGATATCAAAAAAGAGGTTGCTTGAGCAAGGGAGTTCAAGAATTCTTAGATGGGCACTATGGTTAGATGGATTTGATTTTGAAATTGTTTATAAAGCAGGAATTGAAAATTGCCTTGTAGATATGTTAACCAGAGAAGGAGCAGGAGCTGAAACAGAAGTTAAAATGTTCCATTTTGATAGAAAACGAGAAAATTATGATGAAGCTTCATCTTCAAAAACAATCAAAAGATGAGTAAATGTCTGTGCTGACTGTGTCTACAAATTTTGCTGGGATTTCCTTATCCAAAGAATAAAAAATTTACCCCCAGAAGTTTTGCAAATAATTCTCCAAAGGTATTTCGATTCAACCGAATGTCAAATTGGTTATACAGATGAATTTCCTTATAGAGATATGGTCTGGACTGTTTTCTTCAACCAAGTTTGTCCAGCAGGGAGGAATATATTCTAGCCTATATAAATAATCCCAATCTAACATGGATTGAGTATTTCTTGCTCCACCAAAGGTGTAGGATCAATGGAAGAATGAAGGTGTTTGTTTTTTCTGAAGAAGTTGTTGCTCCATTCCATACATGGAGCCCATGGTTTAAAATATTTATATCTTCCACGAGCTGATTTCATGGTCAATTTAAACCCAAAATAATTCATTAGTACATTACAATGGGAAATGCATCTAGCCAGCAGAAGAGGAAATATTTTAGAGTTCAATTTTGTACATGATGATTCCATTGTAGATCTGGTGGAAAATAGTGATGGCTCTGCAAGATTCAACCTAATAGTAATATTTTGTGGTGATATCTCCATCCCAGAATCACTGAGATTACAACAGGAAGCACAACAGGAATATACTTTTCTTTTCAGCACTTGTATCAGAGACAGACCTCTAATTTGGTTATATAATTCATTGCATAGTTTGTATAATCATAATGATGACTTTGAAAGAAGGATTTGGGAAGATCAGATGGCACAGTATGAGTCAGAGCCATAACCATGGGAAAATAGTGATTAAAGTATGCTTGTACATTTTCAGTGGATCCCTCAAATATATCCATATCCTTTATACAATAATATTGTCTGCCATAGGCTTTCGTGGTGTTCGTCCTAATAAGAATCTCCACTATGTACAGGCTTTCGTGGGGTTTGTCCTTATAAGAATATCTACTGTGTAAATGAGGTGTCATGATAGTACAATTATGTTTGTCCTTAAAGGTATTTTCATAGGTTCCACCATAAGGGAAATTTATAAAGTGTAGATCATAACTTGATAATGGTATTTGAAAAGGAATTTGGTATTGCACACCCGATGGGATTCGAACCCACAATCACATGATTAGAAGCTAAGCACATTTTTTTTAGAAAGCTTCCTAAAGCTTGGATTAATTTATAGAACATCAAAATCAATCCAAATTCAATGTCACCCTCTAGTTCACCATGTGAATCCTCCCCCAATTGGACTTACGGGCTTTCAAAATCGTCACCAATTTTTTTTCCTAAAAACCATTGCGTCATAAATATTTCAAATGATTTTTACCTGAATGTCCTCAACATTGAAGGCGTCATTTTATTTTCCTTGGTTGGAGGTGGTTTAGGCAGGTGCAAACCATGGAAGGAACGAATTGATGTCGATGGAGCTCTCTGAAGGAGAAGTTGAGGTTGTGAAACCTTGTTATGCCAAGGATCGAACAAACATCGAAAGTGGTGGAGGAAAAAAAAAACAAGTATCATTGGTGGTAAAGGCACATTCGACAAATTGAACCCACGTGTCAATTTTCCATTCCAAGGAGGAGGATGAAAATACCATTTTGTGATTTGAAACCACAATTGCTTAATTAGAAGTTAGGGAAATTTATTGTAGAAATGTTCCTAAAGCTTGGATTAAGTGTTACAACACTAAAACTAAATCCAAATCCAATGTCTCCCTCTGGCTCACCACATGGATCTCCCCCAATTTTACTTACAGAGTTTCTAACTTGTCACCAGTTGTTGTTGCTAAAAATCCATTGCATCACAAATATTTCAAATGATTTTTGTGTGAATGTCCTTGACATTGAAGGCATCATTTGAGTTTCTTTGGTCGGAGGTGGTTTAGGCAGACCATGGACGGAACGAATTTACTTCAATGGAGCTCTTTGAAGGAGAAGTTGAGGTTGTGAAACACTTTTATGCTAAGGCCTGAACAAGTATTTTCAGTGGTGGAGGAAACAAAATGGGTATCACCCATGGTAAAGGCACATCAGCGAACTTGAACCCACATGTCAAATTTCCATTCGAAGGAAGAGGATGAAAATACCCTTCTGTTATTGGTTGAATCTTTCCAGTCAAACCCAACAGAGGAATGCCTATTGACGTAATTATTATATAAATATAATTACAAATTTGTTCTTTTATGTTTTCTGATTTTCCTAACTTTTCTCTTTTTATTTGAAAATCACATTGAATATTTATTTTATCGGTCACGAGAAATGACATTGAATATTTAATGATTTTTTTAATGAGTTATTTTATAATTGCAAAAAATAATGACATGGAGTCTTTAATGTTTTTTTTTAATGAATTATTAAGTAATTACAATTTTTTTAATTAGTTAATAATGTTATTAACTAAGTTTATTTGAAAATTTTGAGAAAATGTTTTAAAAATATATAATTATTTGATCAATTTAGTATTCCATTCAATGTTTCATGTTGGATACTTTATTTCTCATTGTAAGTTGTGAAGTTTACAGACACTTTTTTTCTTAGATGAGTCTTGAAATTTAGGGTGTTCACAAATCGAGATTTCTATTTTTCCAAGTTTTAGAAAAAAATTAGGGTTTGTCCAAAGGAGGGTTTGGGTTTGAGGGAGGAAATGTTAGAAGCTGGGTGGAAGAATTAGGAGTTCGGAATTGCGGCAGAAATGCATTCAAACATGACAATGAGACAAGATATTTCAGGCATGTGGAAACAAATGATCTAGGACAACTAAAAATTTATTCATTAACCAAATTTGGGAAGTGGGTTTGGGTCAACTCCAAACAGTATCAAGGAATTTTAAAACAAATACTATCCCATCTAAAATGGGATAAGACAAGGAAAAAATGGTCTTGAAGGGAAATTACTCGGGCCCTTCACAATAATCAATATTAAAACAAGTCCCCTTTGCAAGCATGTGGAAACAACATACCCAGAGGAAAAACCATTGATGATTCTACCTTCTATATTCCCAAATCCACACCTCTCACCCGGCCATTTGATCTTTATGTGAAATAATTTTTAAGTTAAAAAAAGAGGTTGGAGGTTTTATAAGCTAAAGATTAGGAAAGAGATCATAAAATTCATGTAATAACACTTGAAAACCAGGCTTTAGCGGAAAGTAATAAAGTTTTAAAAGAGAAAGTGTCATTGCTACAAGAAGCTTTCCTGATAAGGAAGACATAATGGTAACGCATGGAGGAGGATGTGCAAAACATGAATAAATTTGCAGTGGAAAGTGCAGAGGTGGTGAATGCGAAACCATCTCAGGATAAAGGGAAAGTAGTTTCCTAAATAGACAATCATGAAGAGAAAGCAAGAGAAGAAAGGAAAGGAGGTTCAACAAAATTTTCCAAAAATTGGGCTCAAGTTATTAGCAATTTTTCTAGTAGGGAAGGAGAAGAAAACATTCGATTTGGAACACATGCAAGATAAAGAAAGAAAAGAAAGGAAAGATAGAGCACCAAACATAATTATTAAAGGGGTGAAAGACTAGGAAAAATGCTTGTACTCTTGACCTTTCAAGGGACTTCTTGAAAGATAATTTGCTATGGCAAGGAAAAATATGCCAAGCATGGTTGGTGGGTAAGTTTAACAATGAAAGAGCCAAGCCTGCAAAATTCATCATGCCTAGCTTGCGTGATAAATATATTATTCTAAGTAAGAAGAAGCTCTTGAGTGGTTCTCTCTTTTTTCTAGAAGAAGATTTAACTCTAAGAAAATAAGATGAAAGAAGGTAGGAAATGTCAAAGGTTAGGGCGGAAAGGGACGAGGGCAAGAGAGCATGGATTTATAAAGGTAAATTTTTGATAGTGCAATTTGGACCTCCTTCCAAAACATACTAGCAATATGGTAATAAAGAAGAGGCAACAAATTATTTAGCAGGAAATGAAGTAGCAAGGTAAATATGGGCAAGCAGGGACACAAAATCAAATGTGAATCTTGTGTTTGGTAATTTAATTGATGTTAAATTACTTCATAAATTATTGACCAGGACTTGTAAACTAATGAAGTGTAAATGCACTGTTTGTGCTACGATTTATTGTTAGGTGAATAATTTTCAAATTGGATTAGGATGTTTTCTGCACACGTTTTTATTTAAGAATCATTCAAATAAAAAATGACTATCACTCTCGCAGAAAAATGGAAGCATTACTCTTGTGACAGCTCTGGACCCTTACCGTCAATGGTTAGGATAACCGTCTGATGTTTTTATATTAAAAAATATTATTCGGCACCAATACATATGATTCAAATTTTAGTTTTTAGGCGTTATTGGGCATTTTAATGCTCTTACAATTTCGCCCATAATCCCTGAAAATTGTCGGTCAGTTAGCCGAAATAAGGGAGAATTTGTAGGACTGGTCTGGATTTTGGGGAAATTGTGGAGTAGTAGGGACACAAACTCAAATGTGAATCTTGTGTTTGGTAATTTAATTGATGTTAAATTACTTCATAAATTATTGACCAGGACTTGTAAACTGATGAAGTGTAAATGCACTGTTTGTGCTAGGATTTATTGTTAGGTGAATAATTTTCAAATTGGATTAGGATGTTTTATGCACATGTTTTTATTTAAGAATCATTCAAATAAAAACAACTATCATTCTCGCAGAAAAATGGAAGCATTACTCTTGTGATAGCTCTGGACCCTGATCGTCAACGGTTAGGATAACCTTCCGACGTTTTTATATTAAAAAATATCATTCGGCGCCAAAACATATGAAAGTGTTATTCAGCACTTGGTTTAAGAAGCTAAAGAGTAGGAAAGAGATCATAAAATTCATGTAAATTCTTTAGCAGGAAATGAAGTAGCAAGGTCAATATGGGCAAGCAGGGACACAAACTCAAATGTGAATCTTGTGTTTGGTAATTTAATTGATGCTAAATTACTTCATAAATTATTGACCAAGACTTGTAAACTAATGAAGTGTAAATGCACTATTTGTGCTAGGATTTATTGTTAGGTGAATAATTTTCAAATTGGATTAGGATGTTTTATCCCGGGATGGTTTCGCATTCACCACCTCTGCACTTTCCATTGCAAATTTATTCATGTTTTGCACATCCTCCTCCATGTGTTACCTTTATTTATTCCTTATCAGGAGAGCTTCCTGTAACAATGACACTTTCTCTTTTAAAACTTTATTGCTTTCCACTAAAGCCTGGTTTTCAAGTTTTATTACATGAATTTTATGATGATCTATTTGTGCAAGAGTAGTGCTTCCATTTTCTGTGAGAGTGATAGTCATTTTGATTTGAATGATTCTTAAATAAAAACATGTGCATAAAACATCCTAATCCAATTTGAAAATTATTCAACTAACAATAAATCCTAGCACAAACAGTGCATTTACACTTCATCAGTTTACAAGTCCTGGTCAATAATTTATGAAGTAATTTAACATGAATTAAATTACCAAACACAAGATTCACATTTGAGTTTGTGTCCCTACTTGCCCATATTGACCTTGCTACTTCATTTCCTGCTAAAAAATTTACATGAATTTTATGATCTCTTTCCTACTCTTTAGCTTCTAAAACCAGGCGCCGAATAACACTTTCATATGTATTGGCACCGAATAATATTTTTTAATATAAAAACGTTGGACGGTTATGTATTGGAGGTTGTCCCCTCAAAGTGGCTTATTTCTAAGGCGTTGATATCTCTTTTCTTCTATTTTTGGAGCTAGTTTCTCAACATCAAGTGTGAAGTAGATTTAGATTCTCTTTCATTTACTTTTGCTTTTTAAAATTAGTTTGGTTTTCCTATCAGGTGTGAAGATTTAATTTTTCCTATTAGTTGGTTTTCCTATCAGGAACCTCCTTTACTTTCTTCTCTTGCTTTCTCTTCATGATTGTCTATTTAGGAAACCAATTTCCCTTTATCCCGGGATGGTTTCGCATTCATCACCTCTGCACTTTCCACTGCAAATTTATTCATGTTTTTCACATCCTCCTCCATGCATTACCATTATGTCTTCCTTGTCAGGAGAGCTTCTTGTAGCAATGACACTTTCTCTTTTAAACCTTTATTGCTTTCCGCTAAAGCCTGGTTTTCAAGTGTTATTACATGAATTTTATGATCTCTTTCCTAATATTTAGCTTCTAAAACTAGGCGCCGAATAACACTTTCATATGCATTGGCGCTGAATAATATTTTTTAATATAAAAACATCGGACGATTATCCTAACTGTTGACGGTCAGGGTCCAGAGCTGTCACAAGAGTAATGCTTCTATTTTTCTGTGAGAGTGTTAGTCATTTTGATTTGAATTCATGTAAATTCTTTAGCAGGAAATGAAGTAGAAAGGTCAATATGGGAAATCAGGGACACAAACTCAAATGTGAGTCTTGTGTTTAGTAATTTAATTGATGTTAAATTACTTCATAAATGATTGACCAGGACTTGTAAACTGATGAAGTGTAAATGCACTGTTTGTGCTAGGATTTATTGCTAGGTGAATAATTTTCAAATTGGATTAGGATGTTTTATGCACATGTTTTTATTTAAGAATCATTCAGATCAAAACGACTATCACTCTCGTAGAAAATGGAAGCATTACTCTTGCAAAAATATATTACAAGTTTGCAAAAATTAAATCTTCACACCTGATAGGAAAACCAAACTAATTTTAAAAAGAAAAAGTAAATGAAAGAGAATCTAAATCTACTTCACACTTGATGTTGAGAAACCAACTCCAAAAATAGAAGAAAAGAGATATCAACGCCTTAGAAATAAGCCACTTTGAGGGGGCAACCTCCAATACATAACCGTCCGACGTTTTTATATTAAAAAATATTATTCGGTGCCAATACATATGAAAGTGTTATTTGGTGCCTGGTTTTAGAAGCTAAAGAGTAGGAAAGAGATCATAAAATTCATGTAAATTATTTAGCAGGAAATGAAGTAGCAAGGTCAATATGGGAAAGCAAGGACACAAAATCAAATGTGAATCTTGTGTTTGGTAATTTAATTGATGTGAAATTACTTCATAAATTATTGACCAGGACTTGTAAACTGATGAAGTGTAAATGCACTATTTGTGCTAGGATTTATTGTTAGGTGAATAATTTTCAAATTGGATTAGGATGTTTTATGCACATGTTTTTATTTAATAATCATTCAAATCAAAACGACTATCACTCTCGCAGAAAGTGGAAGCATTACTCTTGCAAAAATATATTACAAGTTTTCAAAAATTAAATCTTCACCCCTGATAGGAAAACCAAACTAATTTTAAAAAGAAAAAGTAAATGAAAGAGAATCTAAATCTACTTCACACTTGATGTTGAGAAACCAGCTCCAAAAATAGAAGAAAAGAGATATCAATGCCTTAGAAATAAGCCACTTCGAGGGGGCAACCTCTAATACATTACATGAATGAACAATTCTTGGATGATACAAATGAAAAAACCTCCTTTATATATATAGGAGTCCATGGGGCCACAAGGTAATCCTAGTCGACCTAACAATAATAATGTAAGGGCACAATAATAAAAATATGGGGGTTACAGGGGTACAATAATAACAATAAGGGGGGCTACACTAACATAATAAGGGACTACACTATTAATATAGGGACTTAACATGCCCCTCTCCTTCAAACAAGTGTTGTTCTCAACGCTTGATTATTTCTTGATGCTTCTGTATAAAATTTTCATCCTCCCATGTGGAATATTCTACAGGAAGGTTCTTCCACTTGCTGAGATACTTTGAAATTGATTGTACCTATCGAGTTCTTTTTTCTGTGACTGCTTTAGAACTTTTTTCGATGTGATGTTGATCTTCCTGTTGTTTCATTAGATTTTGCACCAAAGTTAGGTTATCCTTTGAGAGTTGGAGAACTTGTTGTTGACGCTCGATGTGATCTTCCACTAATTTATCATCCATATTAGCTATTATTTGATCCTTCAAACCATCCAACTTAGCCTCCATTTCTTCTTTTAAACCATCTATGTCATCTTCGGTTGCTCTTCGTAAGATCGAAATTTGTTGCAATTGGTACCATAATTTTGATATCTCATTCTGCAATTCTTCCTCTTCATGTGTCATAGTATAGCTTTTTTAGGGCTTAATGGGTATGGAATTATTTTTATGGGGCATTTTAGAACCCAATACTAATATATATTTTTCAATATTCCCTTGGAATAAATTCAAACTAATTTTTTTTCAAATGAGACTTATGTAATTCGAAAAAAATACACACCTTTTTCTTGCTTTTGAGGAGCTCGATATTGAAACTAAATTATATCTATGATTTCAGATCTTAAATATTTGAAATTTGGCCATGTGGTAGCCCTATGAATCCTCATTTGAATTCCACAGCTCTGACCTAATTTGGATTCTTCAAGACAAGGTTATGTCCAATCTCTCATAATGACCTAATTATGGACTGGTTCAGTAGAGCGAACTTGTACGACTTGCAACGTGTCACTGTTTGCTCCTTTGGATCTAAAATTTATAGACATGAAACTACAGTCCATGTAATTCTAGTCACTTTTTACATAATTCCAATCTGATGCTCAGAGAGAGCATTATGAATATTTTCCCACGATCACCTCTTTGAGATGAAATTTAGGAGCCTGAAAAATACCTAACTTTCACAGATGATATCTCGAAAAATATTGTGAACCAAGCTTTGAAATTTTGTGACAATGTTCCTCAGGATTTCGGCTTCGCGGTCTAAAAATTTCAGCTTCTGAATCTTCGTAGAAAAAAGGTTATAGTGAAAATTCCATGATGACCTTTTTAAGTGAAATTTAGGACCCTGAAAAAAGCCCTAAATTCCACAAATCATATCTCCGAAAATATTGTGAACCAAGTTCCGAAATTTTGTGAAAATGTTCCTCCAGATTTTGGCTTCACACTCTACAAATTTCAGCTTTTGAACCTTCATAGAAAAAACGTTATAGCAAAAATACCACGATGACCTATTTGGAGCAGCGAAACCTTAGAATCCAAACCTCTGATACCAAATGTTGAGAAACCAACTCCATAAATAGAAGAAAAGAGATATCAATGCCTTAGAAATAAGCCACTTCAAGGGGGAAACCTCCAATACATTACATGAATGAACAATTATTTGATGATACAAATGACAAAACCTCCTTTCTATATATAGGATTCCATGGGGCCACAATGTAATCCTAGTGTGGCCACAATGTAATCCTAGCCGACCTAACAATAATAATGTAAGGGCACAATAATAACAATATGGGGGTTACAGGGGTACAAAAATAATGATAAGGGGGGCTACACTAACATAATAAGGGACTAAACTATTAATATAGGGACTTAATACTTGATAGGAAAGGAAACTAATATTAATAGCACACAAGCAAAAGTGAAAATTTTCTCCACTATATTTACTTCTCATTAACAGAAATGAAATCAAATCTTAAGCTCGAAATTAAAATGTCACACTTGCAAAACCAAATTTCACTCATAAAGCCTTGAAAGCATTCTATTTCTATTTTCAATTTGAAATAAAATAATTCTACTCTAACATTTACATGTGCACAATAGATCCTTTTCAATTTATTGTCTTCATCCCTCACATAAAAAAATGATCAAATATATGAAAGAAATATTTAACAAACTTTGTCATTATCTTAAGCATTCACTGTAAATAAAAAATGAAAGGTTAGTTGCGATAATCTAATGCTACATAACTGAAATTAGAAAATTTAGTTATTAACCTAAAATGAAATTAAAATCTTACAACTCCCAGGGGGGCATCCTGTGAGTTGTAAGTATGCATCGATGAACAAATACTACACACGCATTTAAACGCAATACATAGAGGAATAAAAATCTTTCATTAACAATTGCAAAAAGTATTTAAAAAAAAACAAGTTTGTCTTCATCGTGTCAGGTAGGTTTTATAACCTCCTTCAATAACTGTTTGGAGATTTATGAGTCTATCCTACTCGACAGGAAATTTAAAAATAACATAAGATAACATGATATAGTGATTCTTCATGATTTTCTATCGGGGAAGAAAATTATGAGGCAAAATATCAGCTTCATCGATATCCTCGCTTGCTTGGTTTGTCTTTGACTCCTTTTACGCTTAGTTGAATTCCACGTTGACCTGCTCATATGACATCCTTATCATCGATCTGGATCATGGAGATAGTTGGATATTGTTATGCCAATTATACGCTACCTTTCCATACATTTCTTTCCTCAATTGGTGTTTCAGAACCTATAGAACCTTCAAGTAAGTTGAAGAATCGATCATTAGCTACAAATTTGATGTGATTCAGTACCTTTTGCAAATATTAAGTCAAATAATAAAGAACAATGAAACTACGAATAAAATATGATTAAGTACCTGATTTTTCCAATAAATTTTCAAGTTGGTACTCTATTAAAATTATTAAGGTAAAAAATAAGAAGAATGGAGTGTAATAAAGTTGTTAAAAAGGGACAATTTTGGTCTTCAACATTTCCCCACACAGAAGATATTACATGTCCTCATACTCAAAGTTTCAAAATTTTATAACCCTTCCCTATTACTGAGCTACCTCTGAGGCCTGAGAAAGAACATATAATTAGTTCTCTTTGATTTTCTGGTACTAGCTTCCATCCTTGGTTTCTTCATTAAGATCTTGTACTGCAAACTTATGACTTTTCTTTGAAGAAATTTATTTTTAACTTTCAATTTCTTATTTTTCTTGTACCATAAACCAAGATGTAGCAGAATGTTATCATTTTGAGTTATTTTTATTTCATTTCATACCTTTATTGCTTCATATTCCTGCTTCAAATATTTATTCAACACTTCCAATTCATAAATTTTCTGCTTAAGAGTATCTTGAATTCTGGGTTCTTCTGGAGGATTGACATGGATTTCTTCATCTAAAATTTCTTCTCGATTTGAGGTTGACTCAATAGTTTTTCCTATAGATTTTTGTTCAGGAGATTTTATATAGTCATATATTTCTTGTTGAACAGGGTCGATTTATGGAGTTTTTCTAACTAGACTTGCAATTGATGAGGAAACTCTTGGTTTCTCTTCTTTTCCTATATAAATAAACCCTAAATATTGTTCAGACTATTCATTGGTTGTCGTTTTAAGTCTTGCACTTCTTCTCATAATTTCTAGTGATTTTTCAATAGTGAGAGCATGCTTTTTCTTGTTAGCTTTTCCTTGTTATGTTTCTCCTTTTGATGTACCTTCATTTTTACTGTTGGTTTTCTTTCTTCTAAAATTATTATGCTTAGTATTTTCTAAAACATTTTCAAGAGGAATTTCATCATCATAATACTCATCTTGTTGTGTTTCTTGTGCAGGTGAATTTTTCTTAGGGTTTGAAGGAAATTTTCATAGACTCTTCATTGTTTTAACACTAGTTTCAACTTTTTCAGCTTCTTTGAAATGATTTTGTATCAGAAAATCTTCCCAGTTGTCCCCTTTAATTTTTAAATGAGATTCAAACCATGATGATACAAAGCATTTTCAATGAACTGTATTTTTTTTTGGATGTTAGCAGCCATTTTTGTTAAACTACAAAGTAGGAATTATGGTAAATTGATTTCATTACCATCAATAAAATTCATCATTAAGTGAGCATGGTAAAAGAACATATTTCTGAACCTACGCTCATAGGTTATGAACTTATTAATCATTAATAGAAAATTTATTCATTTAGTCTTTAAGGTCGTGACTAGAATTCCCTTCTGAAAGAAAGATATATCTGTACTTGGGTTTTTAAGGAAGACATCCCACTCTTTTTCTTTGATCTTTCAATTCTTAAACCAACTTTCCCTGTTTATCAGCAATCTGGTAGCTTCTTCCATGAACTATTCTGTCAAGACCAACTTGATATCCCCAAATTCTTCTTCTATACCATCATAGGCCCGATTAAATGATTTTGTGACCTCATTCTCATGCCCATAAAACTTTTCAACGAACTCCAACCATCGTGAGTGCTACAATTGTTGCTTCACTTGTGGGTATGCTTCAATAAATTTAGCTCCATTCAGCTTCGAACGCACAATAACTCCCATGTTCAAGAAGTATTGGCCCCTAATTTCCCTTTTTGACAGGGTTATGGAGTATAACAAGGATGGAGACCGAGTTTGGGTATAAGTTTAGGTGTTTTCGGCAATGAAACAAGGCCGAATGAAATGGGATATGATGCGAAGAAAATGTGATGGGATGTGAAGGAAATGGGATGATATACAGAGGAAGTGGAGTGAATTTAAATGATAACAAGGTTTTCAATAACGGTTTAATACCATTTTGAAAAGACATATAAATATTTCATGAGAACCAAATTCATGTCATAATGAAGGTAATTATTATGTGAAATGGTTGCAACAACGGTCAGTCATCTATTTATATCATAACTCAATGTTTTTCCCTTTATTATTTAACTAATATTTACATAAATTTTATTATGCCTTACTAATTTTTGGATTTGTTCTTTTGTAGGTTGCTCAGGTTGCTTTAGCTATGATATCCATTCAAGTTTCTTTGGCCATGATATTCATTTTCTTTGGTTGCAATAATCTGTCAACTGAAATACATAATTTCATGTGAGTTGCAGATTATTGACCATTCTACAATTGTCTTATTTTTTTGTAAAAGAGGAATAAAAATAAATGGGACAAGAATAGGGAAACTAAAGAAAATATAGACTACCAAGAATTCTTGGTTTTCAACTTATATTTTATGTATAAACATGCCAACAATGTTGGTTTTCATGGTTATACAATTTATTATTTTTTTCTATTTTTTCTCTTTATATATATATATATATATAATAGAAAGGAATTTGCAATCTAAGTTGGAGAGGAAGAAGAATTTTTCCTGACCAACTTCAAATCAAGATTATCTTGCAGATTTCTAATGAAATCTTCCTTTGTCAATGGTTTATGATATATTCTAAATCTATGACCATACAAGAAAAATTATTTTTTATTCATCAATGGTTTTAATTTGGATTTCTCCATTATCAAAGACAATTTCAACTTCATAAGGACCAAGCCAATGAGTTCGAAATTTTCCTTGAAAATCTTTAAATTTAGAATAAAAAAGTAATGCCCAATCAACCTGATGGAACTTTCTGTATTTGATAAACTTATCATGCCATCTAGACCTTTGTTGTTGAATTATTTTGGTTCTGTGAATAGAATATTGTTGTATTTCATCAAGTTTATTCAATTTCTCCATTATTTTTTTATGTGCTTATGACAGATCAAAACCCAATTGGATTGTTGTTTTGAAGGTATTTATTTGGAACTCAAAATGCAACAAGACTTGTTTCCCATAAACAATTTCATAAGGAGTATGCCCTGTTGTGTTTCTCCATGTGGTAAGATATGCCAATAAATCTTTTGGAAGCCTTTTTGCCCAATCCTTTCTATGTAGATGCATAGTTTTGGTAAGAATTGCTTCAAGTACTTTATTAGTTGATTCAACTTGTCCATTTTCTTGGGGATGATTTGGAGTGGATTTCCTATTTTTGATTTTGTATTCCTCCACTATTTTCTGCACCAACTTGGATGTGAATTGAGTACCTTGATTTGTCATAGTTTCCCTAGGGACACCAAAACGAGTGAAGATATCCTAAAAAAGAAATAAAACTACAACATTTTTAGTAGCAAAAGGAAGTGATTTAGATTCTACCCATTTCATGACATAATTTGTATAGAAAAGAATGTACCTTTTTTGTCTTAATGGTGGATTAATTGGACAAACAAAATCCAAAACCCACTTTTCAAAAGGTTCAATAAGTACTTAGGGTTGTAGAGGCATCTCATCTGAAAAAACATCCTTTCCCATTCTTTGAAAAATATCGCATATCTTAACATATTCTTTGACATCTTTAAAAAGAGAAGGCCAATAATATCCTAAGAGAAGGATTTTATAGGTGGTCCTTTTATCAAAAAATGTCCTCCACATGGTTCATCATGAAAAACCTTTAATATTTTTGGTACTTTATCCTCTCTGACACATCTTTGAATGATTAAATCATGTCCTATTTTGTAAAATACATCATTTATCCATGAATAAGATGTACTGGTTTGAATAAATTTCCTTTTCTCTGAAGGAGACAAATATGAAGGTAACTTCCCTGTAGCCAAATAATTAGCAATATCTAAAAACCAAGGAGAATTAATAAATACTGAAAAAATATATTCATAAGGAAAATTATCTTTTGTAGGAACATCCTTATTATCATTTTGGATTCTAGATAGAAAATCAACAACTGTATTCTTCTTTCCAGGTGTATCCAAAATAGTGATATTGAATTCTTGTAAATTTTCCATTAGTAATAGATTTATTCATTAAATATCTAATTACAGAGTGATATGTGTGAACAAAAGTTTCATAACCAATTATATAATGTTGAAACTTATTAATAGCATGTACAACAACTAAAAAATCATTTTCTGTTACAATATAATTCAACTCTACAGGAGTCAAATTTTTACTCGTGTAATAAATGGAATATGGAGTCAAAAAATTTTGTCCCAATACAACTCCTAAAGTTTTATCTGAAGCATCAATTGAAATATGAAAAGGGAGGTTCCAATTTTGTCCTCTTAATATGGGTGCTTTAAAACTATTTTCGTTCAATGTTTCAAAGGCTTTTTGGTAATCAAAATTCCAATTGAATTCACAATATTTTGTAAGCAATTTGAAAAGTGGAGAGGCTATCTTGGTGAAGTTGATTATAAATCTTCTATAATGACTAGTAAAACCATAAAACTTCTAACATCTATTTGAAAAGTAGGAACTGATAAATTGGAAATAACTTTTAGTCTAGATGCATCCACTTTAATTCCATCTCCTGAAATGTGGTGGCATAAAACAATTCCCTCGTTTAACATCATAAATTATTTTTCATGGCTTAAAGAGAGGTTTCTTTCTTTACATACAATGAGAACTTTTTCCAAATCTCCAAGAGATTCCTCAAAAGAATTCCCATGGACTGTAAAATCATCCATATAAACTTCCACACATTCATGAATTAAATAAAACAAATGCCTACAATTACCCTTTGGAATGTTGCAGGTGCATTGCATAATCCAAAAGGAAGCACTCTGTAAACATAAGTTCCCCATGTACAGGTTAAAGTTGTTTGGTCTTGATCTTCTAGAGCTACTTGGATTTGGTTATATCCACTAAAACCATCCAAGAATGAAAAATAAATTTTGACTACCAATGTATCAAGGACTTGATCTATAAAGGGAAGTAGAAAATGACCTTTCAAGGTGGCTTTATTTAATTCCGTATAATCGATGCATACTCTCCATTTTCCATTTTTCTTTGGAACAATCACTAATGTTGAGACCCACTGACTATCAGATGTTGGACAAATTAAATTCACATTCAATATTTTTTGTAACTCCTCATTAACGATTTCCCTTAGATTTGGATTCATCCTTCTTTGAGGTTATTGAATTGGTCTGGAATTTTATTCAATATAGATATGATGAATGCAAGTATTAGGATAAATTCATTTAAGATAAATGTATTCACATGCATAAGTATAGGAATGTTCCTGTAACATCTTTGTCAATTCTTTCTTTTGATATTCTTTGAGATTATTATTAATGTTCAAAGTTTTTCCCAAAAATACTTCTATTAAATAATTGCCAAATTTCTCCATAGAATGTAAAGCCATTTGATGAGATGATAAATATTCAACATTGAATTGTTCTTGAAAACCTTGAACTTGGTCACCATATGAGGAAGAATCATTATTATTCATAAAATTCAAAATATGATCTTCTTCATATATTTGTGAGGTAGAAAATATTGCTTTTATATCAAAGTATTCATTATCATCATCTATAAAAACTTCACTTTCTACTTCTATTGTTGTTTTTGCAAGGGGTATAGTGTGAATTTCTTAGTAGAGGATCCATCAGAGATAAAAATATCACCAAATCTACATTGTATGAAAGCATCAGTTGTAGTTAACCATGGTCTACCTAGAATCAATGGACTTCCTCATAAATTATTCTTGGGAGTTTAAATCATAAAATCAACAGGATATTCGCAAGAATATAAGGAGATAGACACATCTTCTAACACACCAATTGGTTTGATAAGAGATATATCTGCTAACTGTATTAATGTTTGTGTGTATTCAAGATTGGAAAGTTTTAATTGATCAATAGTTTGTTTACTGATGATATTGATAAATTCTCCCAAATTGATCAATGTGTTAGGAATATTGATACATTAATGTGTGTTTTTATAATGGGGTTACCTAGATCTAGATATTTTTGTATTGCTGGTTTCCCCATCATAATATCTGCAATTTTCCCAACTAACTCGTTTTTTTTTTTTTAATTTCTTTTTTCTTCCTCGTTTTTTAATGCTTAACTCCTTGATTGTTCTTGAAAATATTGGAATTTCCTTTATAGCTTGTAATAGAGGAATTTTGATGTAAACAATATTTGATTCATATAACATGTCATATTCAGGAAACACAATTTTTTTTCTATTCCTTTGTCAATTTTTAACCTTTCGGGAACAGGTGGATTTTGAACAGAACAAAAGGTTGTTCTGCAATGGGAGTTGAATTTATTGAAGTATCATTAGAGTGAACATGGGTACATTCTTTCTGAGAGATTTCTTCTTGATTAATAAATGTTTCTTTCTCAAGATGTTCATCTTCTTCATGAATAACAACATATGGTAACTTATTTTCCAAAACTCTACTAGATCTAAGTTGGACATTATTTAGCTATAATGGAGCTATCATGCAAGCTTGGAAATTTTGACCTCATATATTTTAGAGATGTTGTGAATTTTTATTTTTTTGGTTCAGAAGTGGCTGAGCAACTAGTTGATTTATTTTTTTAGGGTATTATGTGGGTGGTAATGGAAGTGGTTGATTAGAAGACTGAGTTTGTATTTGAGATTGTGGAAAAGAATTTGATTGAGGAAAATAATATGGAGGTTGATATGGAATAAATGGTTGTTGAAACTGATTAAACTGATGATTCCTAGGAGGGTATTGCCAACCTTGTGTCCATAATGGATTTTGAGGTGGCCAGTTTTTCCAAGGCATTAGGGTATTCCAATTGTTTTGAGGTTGTGCATATCATTGGTATTGACGGTTAAGACCTTGAACTATATTTTGTTGTTATGGTTGCCATGGTATTTTATCGATAAAACAAAGTGACTCAGCCTGGCTTGTTTCAGCTTCACTTTTCAAGACTGCTTTAAGTCCAGGGATTGAAGGGCATACCTTTGTGTCATGGTTTTCTGCAAAAATAGCACATATTTCCACACTATCAAGAGGGACTTCTCTTAGAGCATGTTTCTTTATGAATTTATGACAAAATATTGATAATGCAACATTTTTATATTTTTTCTTGTTTTGAATATTAAGGGTATCTAGTTGTTCACTAAGACTCTATAAAATATTTTTTTTAAAATTGTCAAGAAAATTGCTTAATTTTGCTCTACTTATTGTTCCAGTTGCAGATTTATTAATCCTAAACATAACAAGATCTCTTGTATTTTTCTAGGTTCTAGCATTACCTCTTAAAATATGTGTACAAAGTTCACAAATGTCTCTAAATGATAACTGTGAAACATCTCCTTTACCCATTAAATTGAGAAGATCTACCCACTCATCTCTAATGGCTTTGAACAAAAGAGATTTCAAAGTTTCATCATTAGAGTATGCATTTAAGCCCTTTTAACATTGTAAGAAAATATTTCAATCAAATCTTGAAGGTTTTCATCCTCCTTTTGCATCATTTTAAAGACTTCATATTTAAGGTTATGAGGCATACAATAATATTTGTATTTTTCTAAGAACACATCTTTCATTTATTCCCATGTTCTTATGGTATGTGTTCCTAATCCCATAAACCATTTAAGTGCTCCATCTTTAAGAGTGGATGGAAACAATTTCAATTTTTGAGAATCAAGCAAGTAGTCATAAGTCGTACACAAAGCTTCAAACTCAAATAGAAATGTTTTAAGATCCTCATTCCTTCATGGAAATTAGGAAGGATGGAGGGTGAGATATTTTTCATTGTGGCCATGGTGTCTTCATCTAATATGGTAATTCCAAAATGTTATGGTTCTCCTCTACCACCTCTTATACCTCTTCCTCCACCTCCTCCTCCATTTCCTCCTCTACCTATTCCTCCTCCAAATATTTGTTCACCATTCACATTGTGTACTTATCCTTCCCCTTCTCTTTCCATTGTAGATTCTTTAGAGCTAATGTAAGGTTCTATAATTGGATTTTCTATCTCCTCCTCTAGTTATTCTATCAATCGAATGTTATAATAAGTTTCTCCTTCCTCTTCACTAGGGACTTCTAGTTCTTGTCCTAGAATTTGTTCTCTGGTTAGGGATAAAAACATTACTCCTTTTTTTGGGGATGTAGGCTCTTCTAATACATCTTCGGTAAAGTAAGTTGGTGAATCCCTAGGTTGGATCTCAGATCTAAGTACCTCAGGAAGTCTATGTCTACCTGCAAATGATGGAATACAAATTTTAGTGGATGGTGTGGCACTACGAGGTATTGGTGGAGCAAGTGGTGATATTGGAATTGAACTCCTACCTCTACTTATAAATATACCCTTAGAATTTCTTTCACTATGCATAAATTTATTTTTATCATTATTTATTTTTTAATGAAAAGACTCTTAAATAATAAATCCTATATACACTTCCCTAGAAATGGTACCAAAATGTTTGGTAATCTAATTGATGTTAAATTACTTCATAATTATCGACCAGGACTTGTAAACTGATGAAGTGTAAATGCAATGTTTGTGCTAGGATTTATTATTAGATGAATAATTTTCAAATTGGATTAGGATGTTTCATGCACTTTTTTTTATATAATAATCATTCAAAGCAAAAATACTATCATTCTTGCAGAAAAGGGAAGTATTACTCTTGCAAAAATAGATCACACTTGCAAAAATTAAATCTTCACACCCGATAGGAAAAACAAACTAATTTTAAAGAGAAAAGGTAAATGAAATCGAATCTAAATCTACTTCACACTTGATAGGAAAGGAAACTAATCTTAATAGCACACAAGAAAAATTGAAAATATTATCCACTAGATTTACTTTTCACTAACAAAAATGAAATTAAATCTTAAGTTCGAAATTAAAATGTCACATTGGCGAAAACAAATTTCACAGATAAAGCCTTGAAAGAATTCTATTTCTAATTTCAATTTGAAATCAAATAATTCTACTCTAACATTTACATGTGCACAATAGATGCAATTTGATCTATATTCAACGCGTCGTTGTCATGGGTCATTAGCAAATAATCCATCGGGTTATAAAAAGTGCATTTATCTGTAGTAAATTAATTCATTAAAATGTGCTTGTCCTTGCGATTTATTTTCTTCATCCCTCACACAAAAAAATTATCAAATCTATCAAATAAATCTTTAACAAAATTTTTTACTAATTTTGTCACTATCATAAACATTCACTATAAATCAAAACTAAAAGGTTAGTTGTGGTAATTGCAAAAGAGAAAAAATTAAAAACTCTGAAACAAATTGCTTTTTGGTTAATTCTCAGTTTGACGAGGAATGAAAAAAGGCAAGGAGAATGTGGAAAGAGTCAAATAAGGATAACATAAAGCTCAAAACTTACAAGAAAATAGTAAGAAAGAAAAAGGTTTATTTCAGGTTTCAAGGAGGGAAGAACTAATCTTCCTTAGGAAAAATAACCCCAAATTATTTGGGAAAGAGCTCCAGCCAAAAAAGACGCAAACTGAAAATAGTATTACAACTTCTAAATGGTTTGGTTATGCAAGACAAATTTATGAACAAGATCCCAAGGTTGACCCTCCTCCCTTGGTCAACATTGATATTAAAATCTTCATGGTGCAAGAGGTAGAGATGGGTATCAAGAAGTTGGTGTTGGAAAAGAAAAATACTTAGTTGAACCCCAAGTAGAGTATCTAATGTAGGGATTAAAAATTATTGTACTTCACATTACAAAAAATTTCAACAACATCATACAACAGGGGTTGCCCACATATTGGACAACTAGTCCAGAAATACCTCTCTTAAAGAATGGTGACATCAATAATACCTCCAATTATAAGACCATATTGATAAACCCCTTATTTACGAAGTTATTTGGAAGCATGCTAGAAAATAAAATCAGCTGTGAAAATTCCAAATCTAGAATCCTACTGCAACAACTAATTAAGTTACTTCTATTTGTTAAATAAAATGAAAAAAATATTTATGTGTTCTATGGTAAATACCGAAACTAATACACTGCAACTTTCACAAATAAAATATTGCGGAATAAAAAATAATGCTATAAATATAGATGCATATACACACAAATAACACTGTTATTTTTGGACTAAGTTCCCGGAAAAAACCAACTCGGGAAAACCGATGCAGCGACTGAGGGTTTGATTATTATGCAGTAGTAAATCTGAGTAAAAATATATCATTTCTTAAATCTAGAAAATCATACAGATAATTATCTAGCAAAAATATAGTGAGAAAAATCTCACTCCCACTAGCGATCTGACACTGACCTTGGCTCAAGTTGAGCTTCTCTGCACAGTCACTGTGTCAACCTACATAGTATTTCATCCCCACAACTTAGAACAACTTTACCTCTCACTATATGATCAGCTAATGTCTGGAATATGGTCCTCCTGGCCTCCGGACTCTCTCTCCAGATTTTGGTACTGAATTAGCTCTTCTCCCAAAAAAAGTACGGAATCTCCTCTGAAGAACTACGCCGCCTCTACATGGCTTTGCATTGCCTCTCTGTGGATGTCACTACTTCTCTACAATACACCCACCAGATATGGAAAATATTCCTCCAAACTTACTATCCCCTCCCCTCTCTCATTGCTTCAAGCTCACTAGCTCTCTCTCGAGCAACTCAGCGCAACTACTTAGGAAATCGATTTTCCAATGAATTTGATCTCTGCAAGTGTGTTCTCCAAGCCCCATCGAGTTTCTTCTTATAATATCTTGTTGAGAAATAAACGACTACGATTAAAACTTAATTGATGGCTAATATTAACTAGAACTTGATTTGTGTCTTTTTCTAGAAGATTCAAATCTGACTTAATTAAAAAAATTTAATTAATCATATTTCATAAGTTTAGACTTAAGGAAATATTAAAAACTGATTAATTATTTTAATTAAGTTGTCTCTAGATCAAATTTCCAGAAAAAAAAATTTGGGTTTAAAATAATGCATGTGCCCTAACCTCTCTGCCAAATATCGAGGCTAGAAAAAATCTTATGCTACAAAAACTGACACTCCCTGTTAGAGAGGAGAGTGTTCTAGTACTACAAATGCAATACACTGCCTCTGCGCCATCTCCTGTTGCGTTGATGATGGCTGGCTACTACTACCCACCAACTATTGCATCTGCACTACAACTGAGAATTTTCCATCATACTCGACTAATTGTGTTCAGCCTGATGCATCTGTCACCCGAATCTTGACAACTACTAGCCTTTACGATGTCACAGAAGCCTTTGTGTTGTTTCTGACACTATATTATGCCAACTGTACTACTGCCAACTCTTATTTGTGTTGCTCAACATCTTACTGTTGCTAGCTACTGCATATGTCACTCTGGCACCTGACTGCACCAACTATCAATGGTCCATCATGCTACTACTATTATGGGCTCCCATACCAAGGTATTAATCCATGAGGTGGATTCCTCAAGAATCCTGCCAAACATGTATCACTTTGGGGCTACAAAACCAAATCACCCCACCTCACTCTTGGAGGTATATCAGTGATCATGACAAACTCTTCCTCCAATATGGAGGAAAACCTATCAATCTCCACTGATTCACCTCGATTATCCTGCTTCTCCTCTTTGTCATTTTTTCTAAGATGACATTGGGTGTTGTAGTGACCAAGTTCGCCACTTCTGAAGCACTTGACCTTGGAGATGTCCTTCTTCCTTCTTCACTTCTCCTGTTTCCCTTTTTATGTGAGGTTTGTGTTCTCCTCTTCCTTTACTTCCTTCATCCCACTGATGCTGCTCTTCACCAAGTATCGCCTCATCTCCTTTTGTTGTAGATATTCCCACATTTTGTCCCAATTTGGCAATTTTCCTCTACCCAGGATACTCTGTACGAACACTTTCCACTCCTCAAAAACTATATTCAGATAAAAAATCACAAATTATGTAGGCTGGGACGCTGACCCGACTACAGACAGTTGATCATGGACATCCTAAAGTCTAGTAAGGAAGGGGTTTGTACTCTTCCCTTTCTGCATCCTAGTACACCTCAACTTCTCATCCAAATACATCTTCCAATGCTCAGAATATCCCTAGTACAACGTGGCAAGAGATTCCACATCTTCTTGGCAGTGTCCTTGCAAGCTAGGTGTGACACATCTTGGTCTCGAACTCCATCGAGAATCGACCTCTTTCCCTTCACCATCTACTTTTTGTAGTCCTTCAACTGATCTAGGTACGTGGGTACAACCACCAAGTTAGTAATATAGTCCTTAATACCGTATTCATATAGAAGGCAAGAAATCATGGCCATCCATACCACATATTTGGATCAACCATTCAGTTGATCGTAATCTCTCAACCCTGTTGATGCCATTTATGCAAAAATTTTGAAATCTTCCTCTTCTCCTCTGCGCAGATGTTATTAGGCTGTAACACCCTCTTCCCAAATCTACCCGAGTAACCAACCAAATAGGGTAAACATGTGACAAGAGGCTACTAATATGATATTCAACCTCCTAGATGACATCAAGGAAGTGGAACTGATGGAAACACCAAAAACACACCTTACATTGCAACATTAACATCCCCATGAGCTAACCCAGGGCCTTGTTCCCTGGGGGGGACTGATTTTTATCCCCTTTGAGGCTAAGCCGCAGGCTTGTGAGGGAAAGGGAGAAGATATAGACCCTAGGGCTACAGGCTATCCTTGGAAAGGTAGCAACTCAGACCCAAACAACAAATTTTCCGCTTGTAGCTCTGGGATTTGTGCTACATTTTCAGCCCCTGAGCCCAGGTCACTGCCCATAACTTCCTGTAACTTTAGGAGAGAGTAAATAACATTAAAAATAACATATGGAAGCAATAAAATCATCAGGAACTCATCTAACCACCCATCCATGACATAAATTTCGTCAAACATGTCACAAACATAACATCTACATGTATAAACAAAAGATTTAAACAAAGTGGCCTCTTTATTATTTGAGAATGGATAAGAAGCATTGATCCCATACATTATAAGCTATCATTTAATCAATTTAACCATAGATACGTTGTGCATTCATTTACAAGTAAAAACATGGAGAGATCCATACCTCATAAGTATCTTTTATAACCAACATAATACCAACATAAGTACCATGGATACATCAACAGTAGAATCCATATATAGATTAGTGCATATACACATTAGATACCAAGGCAGTGAACCTTTCATTAACGAATGTAAAAAACAACCAGGAATGGGACTTCCACGTTCTGCCTGACCATAGACATGGCTGAGCCAAATATCACTTCATCTAGTCACCCGCAAGCCATATTCCAAGCATGAATGTGGTACTTTATCAAACACATCAATCAATACCAAACCAGGACTCTAGAGACTAAACCATATCAACCCCAAACCAATGATTCCACCTCACGTTTGGACATCACTAACCATCACAGATTGATCTCTATCCAAGATGTTACAGTTCTCCAAGTGCTTTTTCCAACCAGGGATTCCAATACTAGTAACTCAATCCCAACTTTTACAGGGATTCAAGAGCGTTGGTCAGGGCCAGGGATTCCAAGACTAGTAACTCAACCCACCTAGGGCTTCCAGGGCATTTGTCCAACCAAGGCTTCCAGGACTAGTAACTCAACCCACCGTTGTCCTCCATGCTTCCAAATCATTTGTCCAACCAAGGCTTCTAGGAACTAATAACTCAACCCAACAGCTAAAGGAATCATGGGAACCAACCATAAAACAATCAATGGAAATAAACTCACAATCACCATGGCTAAATAGGAAATGGTGAGGCTAGGAAAATCCACATGCATGCACCATGCATGCCAAAAATAATGAGGAAAACATACATGCAACTTGATACCTGCACTCAGAAACTATTATAGATGTTGATCCTGATGTCCTCTTCCACTTTCCTTCTTTTCCTTTGCTTTCTTGATCCAAATCTCCAAGTATGCCACACTCTATAAGATTGATCCAAGAGTACACTAAGTGTTCAAGAGTATGAGAGAGAGAGAATAATGAGAAATCCAAAACTGAACTGACCAAGCCTTCCCCACCAATCCTCAAAATCCTTTTTATTAAAGAGGCCTCTAATTTCTTCATTTTCCATTATTTTCCTTCAATTTCCTCCTCACATGAAACCTGTGACCTTTCACCTTCCTTTTCTCCTAATTTCCATTATTTTCATAGATAAAATTCCAATTAATGCCTCATGCCTTTCCAAAGCCTTTTCCTTTGCCAATTTCCTTAGCCATAATAACCTAAATGAACACCCACTAGGATGTTTTTCCCACCATTCAGCTTAGAATACATGTCCCATCACTGTGGTATTATATATATTTTTACTAGGTATGTTACATAACCCTCCCCCTTGGGGGAACACTATCCTCAGTGTTCAATGACACCTACAAACCAACAAAATGTTGAAAACAACAGACTCTGCCTATGGAGCTTTATAACATAGCTTGTTGCAGCATTTACAATGAATAGCCTGCTAAAAGATGATAATCGTACTATTTATTGGATATTTATAACACAACTCATTACAGTTTACAATAAAAACCACATATACTTAAGTGCATTTTCTTTAACCAGCAAATAACCTTACTGTCTATGGAGATTTATAAATCCAACTCGATACAATATTTACAATAATATACACATATGCACATTTTCTCAGCCAACAAATAAAAGGATATGATTCCTCCCTTAGAAACAAGGGGATCTAGAGGCTAACACCTCCGACCTCAAGTAATACCATGATTCACCTCCTTCCCAAGAAGTCCAGAATCCACTGCAAAAGTCAAAGTTGCATCCAATGTCCAGTGCTACAATCTTGCGTTGTTGTACTCTCAGTGAATAGTTATCGACTCATTGTTATAGGGAACACTCCCAATGTGCATTTGATTCCATATGGAAATGATAATGACCAAAAAAA
This sequence comes from Pinus albicaulis, assembly GCA_034641835.2. Classification (NCBI taxonomy): domain Eukaryota; kingdom Viridiplantae; phylum Streptophyta; class Pinopsida; order Pinales; family Pinaceae; genus Pinus; species Pinus albicaulis. The sequence continues at coordinate 869,387,805 of CM076581.1, read as the reverse complement.
TATCCCTGGCCTTCCCTTCTCTGCTACACAGTTCCTCAGGAAATATGGTCACCCCTTTCATGCAGTCACTCACCTTCCAAGTTCCACTGGAACCCGCATCTCGGGCAGTCCATCTATTGGTAAGGATTCCTCGAATTGGAAGATATAAAAACCAAGGCATATACCTACTTCAAAACTATCATACCAGTCATAGCATGCTCATGGAAATCAATGGAAACTATTGGGTACCAATGTCCCATAATGTCCCTGCATGTTCCAATTCCTTTTTTTGTTGTTGTTAACTCTTTCAAGTCGGTTTCAACCACACAATCGGACATTTTTGTGCTTCATGTACCAAACACATGACTGCCATTAGATTCAAAATACCTCATTGGTAGCTCGTCAATAAGGTACATTGGCAATTATGTTCACTTCCTGTCACAAAAGTCAAACCAGTTGTTTGATCAAATCATCATGTATAAACATATCATATCTTGTTAGCTCAAAATGAAACCATCATAGATAAAAATCATAAATCACATGCAATCATCATAAACCATAATCATAAATCATATGTAACCATCATAATTTAGAATCACATATCACATGCATATTAAAATATCGATACTTATCCTTCATCAATCCTTACTTCTGCCTTTGTTCTTTTTGTACACATACTAGATCGGTTGCCACACCTGGAAAGCACCCAAAGAAAATGTTCAACACGTACATCCACACAAGGCATGCAGTACCGCACAATACATACACCCACACCCGGAAATCACCCAGACACAATGTTCAACATGTACAACCACACAAGGCATGCAATACCACATAATATATACATCCAAACCCAGTGTACAATACAACCCAATACATATACATATATATAGAGTACATCATGATGAATACATATGTCATGATACCACGACTACACCATGCACATACATAGTACCGCATGCCCACAACACAACATGTACAACATGCACGCAATACCACATGTATACCAGTACCATATGCACAACATGTACATAGTACCACCAGTACACACTACTTGCACAATGTGTGCACAACATCACATGTACACAACACCACTTGCACAACGTGTACACAACGCCAAATGTACACCACACCACATGTACAATGTGTATACAATAATGCATGTACACAACACCACATGCATGACATGTACATGACACTGCTTGCACACAACACCACATGTACAACCTGTACATAGCACCACATGCACACAACACCATGTGTACAATAGTGCACACAACACCAAATGCACATAACACCATATGTACATCACACACACAACACCATATGTACATAGCATTGCATATTCAACATGTACATAACACCATACATACACAGCACCATATATCCAAAATGTGCACAACACCATATGATGTTATGAAACCAACTCACAAAATAGAATAAAAGAGAGATCAACGACTTAGAAATCAACCTCTTTGAGGGGGAAACCTCCTTTACATTAAATAAATGAACAATTCTTGGATGATACAAACGAAAAAACCTCCTTTCTATATATAGGAGTCCATGTGGTCAAAATATAATCCTAGCCAACCTAAAAATAATAATGTGAGGGCAAAACAATAACAATAGTGGGCTTTTATGGGGCACAATAATAAAAATATGGGGACTAGAGGGGTACAAAAATAAAAATAAGGGGGCTACCTTAACAACAATAAGGGACTACAGTAGTAATATAGGGACCTAACATGCCCCTCTCCTTCAAAAAAGTGTTTTCCTCAATGCTTGAGAAGTTCTGGATGTTTCTGTATAAAATTATCATCCTCCCATATGGAATATTTAGTGGGTAAGTTGTTCCAATTGATGAGATACTTTGAAGTTGACCAATTTCGTAGCTGTCAAGTTATTGTTTCCATAACTGCTTCAGGTTCCAATATGAATTTTCCTTCCTCATCAAGTTCTAGCAATATTTTTTGAACTAGAAGTTTGTCACCTATAACATTCTTTAAGCATGAAACATGGAAAAATGGGTGCACTCGACAAGAAGAAACAAGCTCCAATTTGTATGCCATAGTACCAATATTTTTCAACGCCTTGTAAGGACCATAGTACTTTGGCAATAATTTATTATCCTTCTTATCTTGCTTGAGGGACATTTTTTTATATGGTTGTATCCGTAAAAATACCCAGTCGCCTACATCAAAAATTCTCTTGTTGCAATGTTAATTTTCCTATTGTTTCATTTGATTTTGAACCAAATTTAGGTTATCCTTTAAGAGTTGGAGAACTTTTTATTGATTCTTGATGTGATATTCCACTGCTTGAACCTTAGAACTTTCTCATAAAGATGATGTTATGGACGGTGGATGATATCCATAAAGTGCCATAAATGGGGTCATTTTTGCTGCAATGTGGAAGGAACTATTATACCACCATTTAGCTAGAGGTGACCAGTTGACCCATTGTGTTTTTTTATCATATACAAAGCAACGAATATATCCTTCCAAACATTTTTTCACTATCTCAGTTTTCCCATCGGATTGAGAATGATAAGATGAGATATGAGCTAGATGAGTACCCAAACAAGAAAATAATTTCATCCAAAAATTTCCAGTGAAAATGGGATCTCTATTGCTTACAATAATCTTCGGGTTTCCATGTAGCTTTTGAATTGTTTCCATAAATGTAGCAGCAACTCTACTCTCTTTAAATGGGTGATATAATGCACAAAAGTGTGAATACTTGGTAAGTCTATCAACTACCACCATGATGACACTCTTTCCTTCAGAATCAGTAAACTTGCGATAAAATCCATTGAAACCTCCTCCCAACGTTGACTTGGAATGGATAAAGGTTCTAGCAGACCCAGGGCCTTAATTGTCTCAAATTTATTTTGTTGGCAAACCAAAAATTCCGCCAAAAACTTTTGAATACTAGATTTAAGGCCATCCAAAAAAAAAACTTTCTTCACCCTGTGGTAAGTTTTTAAAAATCCTGAGTGTCCTCCTAAGGGAGAGGTGTGCAATTCCAAAAGAATATTTTGTTTTAGTTGGGAATTATTACAAATACATAAGCAATCTTTGTACCACAAGGAATCATTTTTCAAACTAAATGTATCAGATGTACTGGGATCTTGCTGTAAATTTTGAATGAGTCTCCACACTTCTTCATTATTTTTCCATTCCTACCTTGCTTGGGTTATCCAATTTGGTTGGATAATAGAAATGGCACAAAGAAATGTTTCCACATCTTCATCCTTTCTTGAGATTGCATCTGCAAAAACATTTAGCTTCCCTTTTTTGTAGATGATTTCAAAGCCATAATCCAACATCTTTGTGACGCATTTTTTCTTCTCTTCTGAATATAGTCTTTGTTCCAAAAATTATTTAAGACTATCATGATCAGTTTTTACCTTGAAGTGTCTTCCCATTAGTTAAGGTCGCCATTTCTTTAGTGCATGTAGTATTGCCAACATTTCCTTCTCATAAATAGCTTTCTGTAAATACTTTCCTTTGATTGAACAACTTTCAAAAGCAATGGGTCTTCCTTATTTCATTAAAACAACACCAATTCCATTTCACAAGGCATCACATTCCATAATAAAGGTTTTTGTGAAGTCTGGCGTCGCTAAGACTGGTGCTTAGCACATTACCCCTTTAAGATGTTCAAAGGCCTTAGCTACTTTAGGAGTCCATGAAAATGCATATTTATTCAATAATGTTGTTAGAGGTGTTGCTATTCTCCCATAATTCTTAACAAACTTGCAATAATACCATGTTAACCCAAGAAATCCTCGCAACTACTTTATGGTTTTGGGGAATTTCCATTCCTTAATGGCTTTAATTTTTTTAGGGTCTACCTTAACACCCTCCTGAGATACAATATGACCTAGATATTCCACCATTTTTACTCCAAAGAAACATTTGGAGGTTTTTTCATATAATTTTTTCTCCTCCAATAGTTTGAGCACCCTATCAACATGTTGAACATGATCCTGCCAAGACCTGTTGTAGATTAGTATATCATCAAAAAATACTAACACAAATTTTCTAAGGGTTTGAAAATGGAATTCATCAACCCTTGAAATGTAGAAGGTGCATTGGTAAGGCCAAAAGGCATGACCAAAATTTCATAATGACCCTCATGTGTTCGAAATGTTGTTTTCGAAATATCTTTAGTCTTCATTCTAATTTGATGATATCCTGAACGAAGATCCAACTTGGTAAAATAAATTGCTCCATGTAACTCATCCAATAATTCTTCAATCGCAGGAATGAATTTTTGTCTTTGTATATAGTTTATTGAGCTCCATTTTGAGAATCTGAAGTGGTAAATGATGAGCTTAGTGAAAAGAGTCGCCTTCACTAAGTAGGCCCGTAGGCTATTTTTGGTGCAAATATATTTTTAGATTATGTCTATTTTTAGACATGATGATCATATTTCAGAAGTTGTAGGATGCTATTTGTGGATGGTTGATCAAGTTGGAAAAATATATGAAATTCTATTTTTAGAATATTGGGCGAAGTCTATTTATAGATCGCTGATCTAAAAATAGATGCATGTCGATTATTATTAGCTCTTAATAATAATCAGACACTAAACATCAACTTATTCTCTTGGAGCACTTTGTTTCAGTGCACATATGTGTCACATCAGTGGACTGAGGGAATTACGCAATTCCCAAGGGTTTACTGGAGCTAATGCATGGAGGACTCAGTTAGAACTCAAGTGGTAGAGTTATGACACAGTTGGAAGAAGTAGTTATGAAGTTGTATTCAGTTTAACTCAGTTAGACTCAGTTGAGTTAGTTGTATCTAGTCTAACTGATTGATACACTAGTGAGAGTGGAGTGAATTAATTATTTAATTAATTGACAAATAATAACTCATTAATCAACTAAACAATACAATAGTTAACTATAGTGCATGGAAATTTCAGTGGAGACCCAGTGGAGAGATAGGTGAAAGGGCAAGATAGACTATTTGTTGTGACAATAGTGATGCATTGATTGCATCACACACACATTGGAGTTGCCAATGAGGATTGCGCAGTCAAGGCAAGAGTAATTCAAATTCATTCAGAGCTATTCTTCAGTAGGGATTGCGCAGTGGAGGCATGCTAGCAGGAGGCAAATATTGGTGCATGGATTTACAAGATTGGTCCTGATTAGTGTATGACGATTGTACTATACTAAGAGCTTGATAAGCTTTGTATGAGGATTGTCATATGATTCCATGATATGTAATATATAGTTGGGGTTTTCATCTTTAGGATTTCCTGGATAAAAACTATGTTATGTGTGATTGATTATTTCTGTTTATGCTTCACATGTGTGTGCAATTAATTTTTCCGCAAAATATTAACAAGTGGAATTGATTCAGTATTTTGCATAAAGTTAAATAGCGTGAGATCGGGTGAATCAAGGACATATGCATGCTTAGTGCATATAATTTCTACACTTCCTATAATCCAGAAACATGCACCATGATCCATCCTTCTTGGGCACCAATACTACTTGAGTAGAGAAAGATTTTTGACTAGGTTGAATTATACTAGCATGTAGCATTTATGCAATCATACGTTCAATTTTTCTCTTTTGGACATAAGGATATCTGTGAGGCCTGATGTTTGGAGGAACACTTCCTGGAATCAAATGAATAGAATGAGCATGATCACGAATAGGTGGGAGTCCTTTGGGAATTTAAAACACCTTGGAATGACTGTCCAAGACTTTTTGGAGATCTGGAGAAATAGATTACTTTGATGTTATAACTTCTAGTGAGCATAATTGTGCAATTACACCTCGTTGTTCTTTCTTCAGAAGATTTTTCATGACATTAAAGCTTAATATCTTTTCCATATTCCCTGGGATACCCCGTAATTCAACTTACTTCCCTTTTTGAGAAAAAAATTCAAGAAAAGTTCTTGAAAATTAAAAACTACCATACCCAAATATTGTAACCATTGTACTCCTAGTACAACATCAACACCACCCATTGGAATGGAAAATATTGGACTATTCAATACATATTCCACCATGGTTAGCTTGATATCATGGAACTTTCCAGAGAAATTTATAGTTCCTCCATTTGCAACCAACACTTGACACTCTTGTGTTGGGCATAGGAATACATTCAATTCCTTTCCTACCTTACAATGAATAAAATTATGGGTACTACCTAAATCAATCAACACTATTGCATTTTTCTTCTTGATATGTCCTTCTATCTTGAGAGTTTGAGGAGTGGTAATTCCTACTAATGCATCATAGGATATGGTTGGATTCATTTCTTATTACTATAAGGTTGGTTCATGGTGTATATCCTCTTCTTTTGAATTTTCTTGTTCATTTTCTTCCTCCTCTTCACAATCTGTGTAAAATAATTTATTCTCGGTACACTTATAACCTTTAGTGTATTTTCTATCACAATTGCAGAAAATCCCTTTTTCTCTTTTTTCTTCCAATTGTTGTGGTGTCAACCTTGTAGGTTGTTAAATTCTAGGAGTAGCAATGCTTCCATATTTATAGTTGTGAGTGGTAGGCTTCCTTTTCACCCTAATTTTTCATTCAATTTTTCTTTCCAACATGAATGCCTTCTCCAATGAATCAGGTTCCCAAAGGCGGACCTCGTGTTGGATGTTATCCTTTAAATTCCCTATGAATACATCAATATTGTGTTCCTCTGGAATATTAGTTACCCTTATATTCAATTTTTGGAAGTCCTCAATGTGCTCCACTAGTGAACCCTTTTGTTTGGGATTTATCAATTGGCCAAAGAATGTGTTTCTCTTGTATCCTCATGATGTATTATCATTTCCTCTGTAAAAATTCGGACTTCGTTGAATTGTGTTTTGCACATTATGGAGATCAAAATAATGCTCCATCTGTAATATCCATGCTACGGGATCCTTGCCATAAAACTTCCTCATATTGATCTTTGGAATATGGTGGGTCTTAAATCCAACATTAGAGTCTATGAAGTCATGATTAAAATTTATTTTTCTCATCATGAGTTTCCTCTACTATCTTTTTGCCATTAGGAATCATTTCTTGTAGCAAATTTGACAAACCTTCCATGTCTGTTTTTAGATCATTATTCATGTCTTCCATGTTTCCTTTAATTTTTTCATCGATCTTAGCTTCCATGCCATCCATATTATCTTCCATTCCATTCTTCAAACCCTCCATATTAGTTTCCATGCCTTTCTTCAAACCATCCATGTTAACTTCAATTTCATTTTTGGTTACTTTTTGCGAGAGCGAAATTTGTTGCACTTGGTCTCGTAATTTTGATATATCATGTTGTACTTATTCCTCTTCATTCATCATACTAGATATTTCTGAGGGCTTAATGGGTATGGAATTCTTTTTGGGAGGCATTATATAACTCAATACTAATATATATGCTTCAATATTCCCTTGGAATCACTTCAAACTTATTTTTGAAACAAACATTATGAAATTAAAAGAAAAAAATGATACACACCTTTTTATTGCTTTTGAGGAGCTCGCTATTAATCCTGTTGTACCTTTGTGATTTTGGATCCCCAAGATTTGAACTTCGAACCTGTAGTATCTCTCTGCGTCGTCTTTCTAATGCCAAAGGTCAGACCGATTTGGATTCTTCAAGGAAAATTTATGCACAATCTCCAACAATGGCCTAATTATGTATTGGTTCAGTAGAGAACACTTGTACAGTGTTCCATGTGTCAATGTTTCGTCTTTTGGCTATGAAATTGATATAAAAGAAACCAAATTCTATGCAATTTTGGCCACTTTTTACAGAACTCGAATTTGATGCTTAGAGAGATAGTTATCACGATTTTCCTAAGTTCACCTCTTTGAGATGAAATTTGGGAGTCTGGAAAAACCCTAAATTCCTCAGGTAATATCTCCCAAAATATAGCGAACCAAGATCTGAAATTTTTACACAACGTTTCCCAGGATTTCGGCTCAAATAGTTTTTTTCAGCATCTGAAACTTCGTAGAACAAATGCTATAGTGAAAATTCCACGATGACCTATTTGCATCAGCGAAACCCTAGAATCCAAATCTCTAATACCAAATTTTATGAAACCAGCTCACAAAGTAGAATAAAAGAGAGATCAATGACTTAGAAATCAGCCTCTTTGAGGGGGGAACCTCCTTCAAATTACATAAATGAACAATTATTGGATTATACAACTAAAAAAACCTCATTTCTATATATAGGAGTCCATGGGGTCATAATATAATTCTAGCCGACCTAACAATAATAATGTAATGGCACAAGAATAACAATAATGGGCTTTTATGAGGCACAATAATAACAATATGGGGACTACAGGGGTAAAAAAAAACAATAAGGGGGCTACACTAATAACAATAAGGGACTACGCTAGTAATATAGGGACCTAACATATGCACACAACACAACATATCCAACATGCACACAGTGTAATAGGTACACAACACCATATATCTAACATGTACATAACACTGCATATGAAATATACACATAATAACATATATACAACAGGCATACAACATCATATGTATACAATACAACATATGAAACAATACATGTCGCAATAGGTACAATCACTAAATATACAACATGCACAATACACAACAATAGCATTGTACATCCATATACCACACACTGACCCCACAAGAAATTTTGCTTCTAGTATCTTTCCACTATCTATGCTTAATATTAGCATGTCACAGATCACACTACTTTCACTTTGTTGATGTACCTCTCAACATTACATGTCCATAACATAAAAATAGGAATAATACATGCATATAACATTAAATCATATCCACATGATACTGAACTCATATATATGTCAGAGTTACTCTTCCCACTTGCTTCCTTAGAAGACCAAGAACCTCTTCATGTCATTCACCTACATAATAAATCATTCCTGCACAAGAATGATCCTTGAAAACCCTGTCGTACAGTGACATAGATACACACACACACACACATATCATTAACATAAAATAATCATGATCATGTCAGACAACAACATACATACTCACATACATGTATACATATATAAACATCAACAAAATCATGATCACAATGCCATTCCTAGATATCATAAGGTCTAGGTTAAGAGAACTTCCTTATTTGTGCACAACATGCACAAAGTTGAGAACATCAGTTCCCAACATATCCAAGCCATCTAACACCTCATTCATTTTGCCTTTTGTATTTCCTTTCGCATGTATGTATTGCCACCATCCATTTACCACAATGGACCCAACTAGTCCAACCGAATGTCATACTCTTACCTTCTATTGCTCTTACTCATGCATTGGGCTTCATCCAAGTCTTCTCCCAGAGCTCCATCAATTTTCCTCTTTCCCAACCGATCCCCAAGACTCTCAAACAAAAGGAACTAACAAGAAACAAACAAGAAAAAATCCATGAAAACCAAAATAAATACAACACCGCAACGAAGTGGCAAGGCCTTGCACCAGACATAAGTAAAACCACAAATCAAGAACAAGAAAATCACAAAAGACCAAAAGCACAAGGCTAGCAACAAACACCATGACTCAATCCCCTTGGGTCCCAAGGAAAGCTCAACCTGAGCCTTCTTCAATATTTCATAACAGTCTCTCTTTCCATGTAATCCCTGCATCATATTTCCATAAACACATAACTGTCAGTGCATAAATAAACATACAACATGTTATTTACCTTACCTTGTTGTGCCAAGCACACTGACCTGTAACTGAACACACATGTCAGCGATATGTACCAAACATCAGGACAACATATCTATCAATTCAAAATAAAATTTTACCCAGACTAACAACCATGTCATAACCAATAATCAAATCACATTCATCTGTCATAATACATAATGTTACAACTATCACCCACTTACACTCAATTATATACCAACTATATCAACACATATGTGTTAGCGCAACCATCTTAAAGTGAGATAATTTCTTCATGCAATCTTATAGATACAAAGTGATATCATGCAATTAAAAAAAAATTCAAACAACTTGCAAACATACCATGCTAAATAGATCAACTAGCTAAGATAATCAAACACTCAAAACAATCATGCACCAAGTATACAACATAAGAAAACTCATACCCCAATGTACCTCAGGGGAGGTTTTCTTGTCTGCACAATCAATCTATATTAGCACAATATAACTTCACAAAACCTCAACTCAACATAAATAAGATCAAGATATCCATAAAATTAAGCAACTAACATGTTCACATCATAAACTCATAATCAATTGTCATTCATACATAATAATCACATATGCACGGTCAACCTAAATTAGTACAATGCAATACCACAATTATATTGATTCATACATGAACATTATAACCCTAACCATCTACATAATCCAATACAAGGAAATATGATACATATAACATCAATATCTCAATGAAATAACCCTAATCATCAAGTTACTATCATATACCAACAACAAGCTATATATCATGCTCATCAACAACATGTAACCTAATCATCAAGCTAACTAGCATACCAAAACAATAAATTAACATATAACATTCTCATAAACAACATATAACATATTCATTGAGATAACTACAAGTTAACATATTCATCAATGACATATAACATAACAGTCAAGTTAATACCATGTTTGACTAACAGACACATGTACATATGATCACACTAATTAACTAGCATCTATCATGTATGTAACCATAACATCAATAGAATGACATGCATACACATAACCATAGTAATAATAGAATGACAAACATACAAGTAACCCTATTTCTTACAGCAACAATGAATAACATACCTACATGCCAAGCATACAACTTGTATGACGATCTAATCTTGCCTCAAGGTACAATGCTGCAACTTCACTTTGATGATATTCATCTCCTAATCTATCTCATCCAACACATTATCATCATAACATACCAATATCATCATGGTGGCATAATTATGTACAATGACCTTATACACAACAACCTCAACCAAACCAATGCAAACTTGACCATATGCACCCACTTGACATGTATAACCAATCATCAATGACTAATGCATGTTCAACATATAACCTCACACAAGCAATCATACATGGACAACATGAAATCATGACCAATATGTGACCTAGAATAAACAAACAATGCATGTACAATATGTAGAAACATGTAAGCAATCATGCACGAACAATACATAAGCGAGAACAAAGCACAATTAGTCATACATTGATGACATTATATTGGCGACAACACCATAAGCACTTCCATGGTGACACCACTACCACCATGGTCAAAACAACATGGATGCATCAACTACATACAACATGGGCATGAAAACACATAAGAAATCGACATAAAAGCATGACCAACACACCTCCCATCCAGTCCAAACACCACCATCATTCATACAAAAAAAGCACATAGAAAATAAGCATGAGGAACATATATTTAATTGAAATGTATGCATGATAAACAAACACAACCCAAAGAGAGCGAAACCACGCTCTGATACCATTTTGTAACACCCTCTTCCCACATCTACCCAAGTAACTGACCAACCAAGGTAAACATGTGACAAGAGGCTACTAATATAATATTCAACCTCCTATATGACCTTAAGGAACTGGAACCTACGGAAACACCAAAAACACACCTTACACTACAACATCAACATCCCTAGGAGGTAGCCCAACCTCTTAGGGTCGTGTTCCATGAGGGGGGACTGATTTTTAGTGCCTTTGAGGCTGAGTCATGGGCTTGTGAGGTCAAGGGAGTAGCTCTAGACCCTAGAGCCTTGTGATAGCCTTGGAAAGGTATCATCTTAGGTCCAAACAAAAAAATTTCCACTTGTAGCTTCGGGATATATGCCACATTTTCATCCCTTGAGTCCATGTCACTTCTCATAACTTCCTATAACTTTAGGAGAGGGTAAATAACATTGAAAAAAACATATGGAAGAAATCATATCATCAAGAACTCATCTGAACCCACCCATCTATGATAGGAATTTCGTCAAACATGTCACAAACATAGCATTTACATGTATAAACAACATATTTAAACAGAGGGGTATATTTCTTATCTGATAATGGCTAAGAATAATTACTCCCATACATTATAAGCTATCATTTAATAAATTTAATCATATATATGTTATGCATTTATTTACAAGTAAAAACATGGAGAGATCCATACCTCATCACTATCACAATACATTCTTATAACCAACGTAATACCAATAGAAGTACCATGGATACATAAGAAATATAATTCATATATATACCAGTGCATATAGACATCAAATACCAAGGCAATGAACCTTTCATTAATAAATGTAAAAACCAACCTGGAATGATACTTCCACGTTCCAACTGACCATAGACATGGATGAGCCAAATCTCACTTCATCCAGTCACCCTCATGTCATATTCCAAGCATGAATGTGGTACTTTATCAAACACATAAACCAACACCAAACCAAGGCTCCAGAGACCGAACAGTCTCAACCCCAAACTAGTGATTCCACCTCATAGTCGGACATCACTAACCATCACGGATTGATCTATATACAAGTTCTTACAGGGCTCTAGAGTGTTTGTTCCAACCAGGGCTCCCAGGACTAATAACTCAACCCCAACTATTACAGGGTGGCTTCCGCAGCATTTGTCTAACCGTGTACCTTTTGAATAGTAACCCAACCCACCTAAGGCTTCAGAGTTTGTCTAAACAAGGTCGGTGACTAGCAACCTCACCTCACGCTGTCCCCATGAGGCTTCCGCAGTGTTTTTCCAACCAAGGATTCCTGTGAACTAATAACTCAACCAAACAACTAAAGGAATCATGAGAACCAATCCAGAGAATAATAAATGGAAATAAACCTACAATTAAGCATACCCAGGAAATGGTGCCAGGAAAACCCAGTTAGCTACAAGGCTCATGCATGACAAAACCAATGAGGAAAACATACATGCAACTTAGTACCTGCACTCAGAACCTATTCGATGTTGATCTTGATGTCCTTATTTTCCTTTTCTTTCTTGATCCAAATCTCCAAGTATGCCACTCTCTACAAGAGTGCTCCAAGAGTACACTAAGTGCTCAAGAGTGTGTGTGAGAGAGAGATAGAATAATGAGAAATCAAAAACTAAACTGACCAAGCCTTCCCCACTGATCCTTAGAATAATTTCTATTAATGGGGCCTCTAATTTATTCATTTTACATTATTTTCCTTCAGTTTTATCCTCGCATTCAACCTGTGACCTTTCACCTTCCTTTTCTCCTAATTTCCATTATTTTCATAAATACAATTCCAATTAATGCCTCATGCATTTCCAAATCCTTTGCCTTTTCCTTTGCCGATTTCGTTAGCCATAATAACTAAAATGAACACCCACTATTATGTTTTTCCCACCATTCAACTTGGAATATGTGTCCCATTACCGTGGTATTATATATATTTTTACATGTATTTTACCAGGAATGTTACATAGGCTCTATGCACTCCCTGTTGGAGCGGGAAAATCTGATCACAACTACTACTGCTCTGCAGTGATAAATCAAATTTATGGGCTAGAAATTCCCTAAGGAAATAATTTATGTAGCGCTTTAGCTTTATATTGAAGGAAATTACTTGGGAAAGTGGAAGAGTACAAGTACCTAGGAATTATTTTTCACAACAGGCTTAGTTAGGAGATGTTCATAACTAAAAGGATCCAAGGAGATGGATATCTTCTTACTTTCTTCAGAATAGATGCAGGAAAGCATAACTATGGGATTGGAAAAGAAAGAAAAATATTTTTGGAGTGTTAGTTACCTCAGTTTTCCTCTATGGTTGTGAAGTTTGGGGGAGCAACATGTCAAATCACAAGTGGACACAACTAGAGAGAATTCAAAAGCACTTAAATATTAGTAACCTCAAATTCAAGTCAACGATCCCATATGAGATCCTACTAGCTGAGGTGGGTATGTTTTTTATGGAGGCTTCAACAATCCTTCATTTGTTAAGTTATTTAAAAAAGGTGGAAATCATGGATGAGAATTTCTAACCCAAGATGATTGTTGCAGAGGAACTAAAACATAGGAAAAAAACCTGGAGGAAGAAAAATAACAAGTGGATGAGAAAATGGGGAATTAATTGGCAAGATTGTCCTAATTCTAAAGACAAGATAAAAAATTGGATGCTTGAAAAATTTAGGATTGCCATGTGGGAATACAGGAAGGCCGAAAAAAATATATATATATCAAAAATTTCAATCGAACATAGTCACAAGATGAAAAGAATTATTTGAGTGTTGCAATCAAGGGAAAGGATAAAATTTTAATAGCACAAATGAGGACCGGATCTCACCATATTATGTGTGAAACAGGTAGATGGATAACCCCCAAGGAAGAATGGGAAGAAAGAAATTGTATCTTTTTAGGAAATGGGTGGTGGAAAACGAATGACACTACATCATGGAATGTCTAGCTTATGAGGACATTCGTAATCAGTTTGAAAGTAATTTTAAGGTTGACAGTTTGAGCGAGCTATTTCAGGAAGTTGTTGAGAAATATAGGGTAGCTAGATTAGGGTTATTTCTCTTTAATTTGATAAATACTTGTGATGTTCTTCTAATTCAATTTGATGTGCTTCTAGTTAGATTCTTCTTTAGTTGATTATTACGGTATTCTTATCATCAAACAACTACCAAAATATGAATATTGATGAGACAAGAGGACACTAGATATAGGCTGCTAGCTAGGGCCAAAAAATCTCCTTTGTTGAGAAATATATTAGGGCAATGATTAGAGTGATTTCTCTTTTATTGATCATTTTTTGGGATGTATTTTTACTTTTCTTACTTATTTGGCTTCTTTAATTATTATTATGTTTGTGTATCATCAAACAACTACCAAAAAAAGAAGAACAAGAACTCACAGTATAGGTTGCAAGCCAAGGCCAAAACCTCTCCACTTAAGAGGAAAACCTGCAAATCTCTTCTCTTCTTATAGATTCTTCAATTGACTAATTCCAATACCTCTAGACCAATATTAATACCCTTCAATAAAAATTCTAACCCTTCCATATGATGTGCTTCCTTTTTCCAATTCAAACCTAGTCAAATCTCTTCGAGTAGCACAACTTCAACCTCCAGCTGTAGAATTTCGGCCTCTATTACAAGTCTGAAATTTTCAGCCTCTACTGCAGGTCTTAAATTTTCATCCCTCCTGTAGTAATTTTTGCCACAAGTGTGAGCTTCTTCTAACCTCCCAAGGCTTCCTCACACATTTTCTTGGATTTTATCTTCTTTTTGGAGCTTAAGGATGACTTATTTTGACCTTCGATGACCTTCTTCCCTTCCTTCTTCAATATTGATCCTACAGAAGAAAAACCCTAGACTAGTTGCGGAAACCCTAGCCTTCCTCCGCATGTGTGAGAGAGAAATAGCCCAAAGACAAGTTTCATTTTTCCTCTTCCTTCTTTGTTTCCTTATTTTTCTTCCTCCTTCACTTGAATGAGTAAGTGATGAATGTACACCAAGGAGGTCGAGTTTCCTCCTTTATATAGCCTTCTCAAGGTGGGTGTAGCTCCTCAAATTAGGTCGACTACGGTCTTTAAGGTTATTTGATAATTTTAAGGACAAAAATCATTTTCTTTACAAGTTACAATGTGCCTGATGGGGTCTTCAACTTATGACAATGACTCTTTTGACTTCTTGATCTAGGAAAAACCCTATAAACACTCAATGGGTGCTTGACCTATAAAATAAAATACCTTTAGCATGAAACCCATGCTCCAAAAATAATAATAATAATTCTCTTTCATTTTCCAATATACAATAATCAAAATTAATTTTTATATTTATGAAGACTGAAGCTAGTTACACATTTTTCAACACTTCCTCTTAACTAGGGAGGTATTCATAAATGGTACATGAACATTCTCAATATGAATATATCTCATAAGAAGAGTCAGATTTGTAACCCATATGTTTAGCATCATATAAACTAGCATTTTAATATAGTGAGTCCTTGACTAACAACTCTTTCTCTCCACAAGATCAACGAACAATGTTGGTGAGACTAATGATTTATAGACACCATCATCATTGTCTCTCAAGGTACAAACCCCAACCGGGTGTTGACATAGTATGACCTTACTTGGACTATTATTATATTGGATAGCTAGTCCTCAAAGAATATCAGTCCATGACTACTCTTATCTTGGATGCCCTACCTCATCCTAAAAGAGTATCGAATGCCAGATGCTTATCCAATCCTCCACTTTGTCTTCCCAAGTGAAGACAAGAATGATGTGCCTATCTCTCCCTCTCAACTAGAGAGGATACATGAACCAAACTAAGCTTCTCTCTCAAATACACAAGCTTCTTATTAGGAAGATATTTTTTCAATATGTCAGCTACCTGCTCATCGGTGGAGATGTATTGTAGCTGCAGCACACCATCTTGTACTTTCTTCCGAATGTAGTGATACCTATTGTTGATATGCTATGTCTTTCCATGAAATACTGGGTCTTCATACAATAATATACAACTAGAGCTATCATAATGTATCATTGTAGGGTCCATTGGTCCTTAAAATAGGTTGGATAGTGGCTTCCTTAACCAGACAACTTCTCTTCTTACTTCACAGGCTACAATATAATCAGCCTCAACACTACTCAAAGAAACTGTATCTTTTATTATGATTATCCATGAGATCATAGGGATCCCAAAATAAAACATCCCCCTGTAGTTCTCCCTCCATCCTACTCACTGCCTTCCCATTCGAAATCTATATATCCAATCAAGAGGACATCATTCATCCTATCATATTTTAGGTAGTAGTGGATTGTTCCTTGAATATATATCAGTTTATGTTTGTTGCTATCCAATGATCATGCCTCGGCTCCACCTGGAATTGATTGAGAACATTTACTGTAAAACATATGTCTGGACAAGTATTCACCAAGTACATCAGTGATCCAATCAATTGTTTATACTTAGAAGGATCCACAGGGTTTGATTCATAACTCAGTATTTTTATTAGTTTGCAATCCATCTTGTCAAACCTATTCAACATATTGATCACATACTTTACTTGACCTAGATAGATCTCATCAGGTCCTTTCCAAATTTCTAGTCCCAAATAGTAGCGCATCAACCCTAGATCCTTCATGTCAAATTTTGTTGCTAGTTGCTTCTTACATTATTCAATTCGACCTTACACACATGTCAAGAGAAGATCATCCACATACAGAAGAATTATTACCAGATTTCCCTTCACAACCTTAACATAAAATTTCATATCAGGAGAACTCATTTTGAAGCATAATTTTTGTAGGTATGCATCCATCCTAGAATACCATGTCCTTAGTGATTGCTTGAGGCCATATAATGCCTTCTTTAATCTGAAAAAATATGCCTTTCTATGTTTAAATTCAAATCCTGAGGGTTTCTCTATATATACTTCCTCATCAAATGTGTCATTCAAGAATGCAGTATTTACATGCATTTGGTGGATGTTCCATCCCATCGATGCTGCCAAAGAGACCAATGAACGAATAGTAGTATACCTTGTTATTGGAGCAAATGTCTCTTCATATTCGATGCCTTCTTGTTGAGAGAATCCCCTATCCACAAATCTTGCCTTATATTTATCAATACTTCCATATGTTGCATTTTTGATCTCGTAGAGCCGCTTGGAAGTTACCATAGATTTTTCTTCAGGCCTAGGTACGATCTCCCAAAATCCATGCTTCATTATAGATTGATATTCTTCATTCATGGCATCCTTCAATTCTTAGTGATTGAAAACTTCCTCAAAAGTGGATGGCTCTACTTATATTATTTTTTTCACGTAGGTTTCATATATAGAATATTGTTTGGGCTTCTTTCTTTCCCTGAATTTACCTTGAGTTGCTCCATGAACTATTGTATCTAGAAGTGTAGACTTAAACTAGTTAGGTCCTTTTCTAGTTTCGGGGGTTACCACAATTTGTATAGGTTCACATGGACCTTCATCTTCATGGTTTGATTCTTCTTATTCCCTAGTAAATTCTTCTTCGAATGCCATAATTTCATCATCATCAAATTCCATAGGGAGATCCTTTGATTTCTTGAATTCAATACTTTCATCAAATATCACATCTCGACTGACTTCCATTCGGTGTACTTCCTTTATGTATATCCTATTGGAATTTGAAGAGTTACTGTAGCCAACAGATGTTCCCTTCACTTCTTATTGATCCAAATTCTTTCTCTTGTCCTTAGGTATATGAATATAGACAGGACAACCAAAAATTTAGAGATGATCCACAGTTGGTTTCTTCCCAGTGAACACTTCTTTGAGAATTTTTTTATCTAGTTACCTGTGGGAACTTCAATTTTGTATGTATACATATGTATTTCTAGCTTCACCCCCTAGAAATTTCAGTAAATATTGATCATGTAACATTTTTTTTACACTTTCTTCAATGGATCGATTCTTTCGTTCTGCAACTCGATTTTGTTCAAGATTATATGGTACTATCAACTCCCTCTTAATCCCTCTTAATATCTTGATTCTTATTTCTGTAAGGTTATTTATTTCATCTTTGAATTCTTGAAATTTGATAAACACTTCATCCTTGGATCTCATTAAGTAAACCCATGTTTTCCTTGAATGGTCATTTATAAATTTGACATAATATAGATGACCTCCAAGTGATTTAGGAGTCATAGGACTACAAAGATAGGAATGAATAAGATCCAATATTTTTTTTGACTGTGAATCACTGCTTATAAATGGTCTCTTTGTGTTCTTACCAAATGCACATCCCTTACATACTGCTTCGTGATCTTATTTTAGTTTTGGGATTCCATATACTATTGAATTTTGGGTTGGAAGGATTTTGAAATAGAGATGAATGGATCTTATATGCCAAAGTTCACATGGGCTGATTTCAATGTGAACTAAAGCTTGAGAAGGAGGAGATAATAACTTTTCCATCAATTAAATTCACTCTATCACCTTTATATTCTAGGATTGAAGTAGATATTAAGTCCTTATGCAAACGTGGAAAAAATAGGATGTTGTTGAATGAATATTGCATCAATTCTCCAACTCTATCGACGTTGATCCATTTCCTCTTACATGGTAGCTCTTATAATCGCCAAAATCTATGGAGTAAGAATATTTTCCTTTTTAAAATTCCTTTGGTTTCTTGTGATGATCGGTCATGTGTCTTGATGCTCCACTATCGATCACACAAATTCTTTCATCTTGAAATGTGCTAATGAGTCCTGAGAAGAGTCCTTCATCCTTTGTCTTTGTCACTTACTTATTTGGAGTAAATAGGAGATTCCATACTTATTTGATGCCTTTGTTGATAAGACTTTATACTTTTGAAAAATTCTTTAGAAACCTTTTCAATGTATTAGATATCTTCATAATGCCCTCAACCAACCTTAGCTCTGATACCATGTTGAGAAATATATTAGGGAAATGATTAGAGTGATTTAAATTTTATTGATAACAACTTGTGATGTATTTTTACTCTTATTACTTATTTATATTATTTACTTATTATTATGTTTATTTATCATCAAAAAAATACCAAAAAAAGAAGAACAAGAACTCAGTATATAGGGTGCAAGCCAAGGCCAAAACCTCTCCACTTGAGAGGAAAACCCGAAAATCGCTTCTCTTCTTATAGATTCTTCAATTGACGAATTATGATACCTATATACCAAGATCAATACCCTCTAAGAACAAGTCTAACCATTTTGGATTATGTGCTTCCTTTTTCCAAGTCAAACCCAATCAAATATCTTCTAATAACATAACTTTGACCTTGAGTTGTCGAATTTTGGACTCTACTGCAAGTCTGAAATTTTCGGTCCTCCTGCAGTAATTGTTGCCACATGTATGAGCTTCTTCTAACCTCCCAAGGATTCCTTGGACCTTCTCTTGGATTTTATCTTCTTCATGGAGCTTGAGGATGGCGTATTGTGACCTTCATTGGCCTTCTTTCTTTCCCTTCCTTAAGATATAACATGAAGAATAAAAACCCTAGACTAGTTGCAGAAACCCTAGCCTTCCTTCGCACATGTGAGAGACAAATAGCCCAAATAAAAGTTTCCTTTTTCCTCTTCCTTCTCCATTTCCTTATTTTTTTCCTCGTTCGCTTGAATGAGTGATTGATGAATTTATGCCAAGGAGGTCAAGTTTCCTCCTTTATATAGGCTTCTCAAGGTGGACGTAGGTCCTCAAATTAGGTCGACTTGCCAACTTCCATGTCGACTTGGGCTTGAAGGGTATTTTGATACTTTTAAGGGCAAAAATAATTTTCTTTACTAGTTACAATGTTCCCAATGGGGTCTTCAACTTATGAAAATGAATCTTTTGACTTCTTGACCTAGGAAAAACCATAGAAGAACTCAATGGGCGCTTGACCTATAAAATAAAATACCTTGATCATGAAACCCATGCTCTAAAAATAATAATAATAGTTCTCCTTCATTTTACAATATACAAGAATCAAAAGTACATTTCATATCTATGAATACCAAACCTAGTTACACATTTTTCAACATCCTTTCAAAGGAAAACCCACAAGAATTATTCTCTTCTTATAGAATCTTCAAATGAAAAATTCTAAGACCTAAGACGCAAGACAAAGACCCCTCCAAGATCAAGTCAACCTCTCCTTTGATGAGCTTCTCTTCCAAAAGGTCAATGAAAGTCAAATTGCTTCAGCTCTTTATATTTTCGGTTTCAATTCATAATTTTGGCTTCTATTACAGGTCTGCAATTTTTTACCTTCCTGAAATCATAACAGTTTCGCACGTGTGGGAGGAATATGGTAAATCTGATCGTCTTCCTCCTTTTCTCGGTATTATTCTCTTTCCTTGATGATTCAGTCTTCAATCTTGATGCTTTTGACACTACATTCAGATCCTTGATATGACTACAATTTAGTTTTGTTACAACTAAAATATGCCCTAATATTTTTTCACATGTGAGAGTATTTAGCCAAAATAGTCTCTCAAAAAACTTCGCGCTTTCTTATTTTCATTCTCCTCTTCTACACTTTCCTTTTAAGTCACTATCTTCTCCTTGATCGAACTTCTTTGATGTGATACAAATTAGGTCAAGTGTCTCTTATATATAGGCTTCTAGGGAGCCTTAATAAGGCTGACTTGTTGATTGCAATGAAAAATTGATCTTGGAGGGTCTTTAAACATGGTTTTGACTCAACTAAGTACTTTTGACTTGATACATGATGCCCAAACTTATTTGACTCTTTAACAAAGCCCTAGAAGCACACAATGGGTGCTTGACCTACGGATAAATTAACCTAGAGCGTGAAACCCATGTTATAAAATAATAATAATATTTTTTCTTTCTCTTTTACATCAAATACAAAAATCAAGATTACATAATACATTATGAAGACTAAACCTAGTTACATATTTCAATACTCCCTCTTAACTAGGGAGGTATTCATAATACATACATGGTACATGGAAATTCTCATACTAAATAATTATCATAAGAAGATTTGGATTGGTAAGCCATTTTATAAGCTATATTTTCATCTTATATCAGTGCATCTCATCATATCAACCAAAATTGTCATATAGCAAGGCCTTGACTAATAGCTCTATCTCTCCACTAGATTAGAACATAATATTGGGGAGACAAATGATTTATAGACATCGTCATCATTGTCTCTCAAGGCACATACCCCATCTGTATGTTCAAGGTATATCCTTTTAGGACCATTCTGGTATTGGATTTCAACATCCTCAAGGAATTTCATCTTTAACTAATTTTCCTATTGGATGCCCTACCTCATCCTCAAGGAGTATCGTAATTCAAATGCTTACACAATTCTCCATTATTTATTCATGACATGAAGACAAGAATGATGTGTCTATCTCTCCCTCTCAACTAGGGATGATCTACTCATTCCTATAAAAGGAATATACCCAAGCTCCCTCTTAACTAGGGACTTGTTACCAACAACAACTATATGTTTTTCGATGGAGATCATGGTACTATAAGTTGTTTGTAGGGCTCCTCCTTTCATCATCATGCCATGGATGAAATTCAACTTCTTCATCATGGATCCATCTTCTTCAAAACTTCTTCGTAGTGCTTCGGCCATCTTCTACATCAATTCCCTTCAACGAAAAAATCATGTTGAACCAATATTCATGTCATCCAAGTCATGTTCCTTCCAGGATTTTCCATCAAGTTTATGTGTACTTTTTGTATATTAATTTATACAACCATCTTCTGGTAGCCCCGTTACAACCCAGCCAGATGCTTGCTTTCAAAAATAAAAAAAGTGATCTTCAAAAATGTAATTACCTCTTCATGATGTCCTTTCTTCAATGATAATATCAACTTCTGCAACATCAACATCCTGCACATTGAAAAAATCCATCTCCAAGACATTTACTATCAAGGTTATCCTTCTTAATCATGCATATCAGGGTCTTCATACCTTCTCCATGGAGATGGAATAGCTAATCCTTCTAATTAGATGTTGATTACTCATTTTATCTCAAGTGACTATAGATACATCTTTATGAACTCTTCTTCTAGCTTCATCATATATTGCATCCTTGAGATATCAATACATAGTTCCTTCATTATAGGAACCATGGTTTCCAACCACCTCATATTCTTCATGAGGTCATGTAATGGTGATTCCATCATGCCATCATATATAGAAGAGTTCAAGACATGTTGTATCCATGCCTTTATCTATCATACACAAGGAAGAGTCCCTTCTTCTTCAATCATGCTTATGAGATAGAGAATTCTAACTATTCTAACTTTTTCAAGTGATGACATGAATTTATTCATTTATCAAAGTTAACAAAATATATGCATTCCTATTCCTTCATGTAATCACCTATTATTTCTTCAAAAACTTCCATTTCCTTGCTTTAAGATGAAAATGCTTCAACCAACTTGACATGTTGCACTTTTCTGTCAGCATACCTTCATTCTTCTAAACTATGGATCCCACACTAGGTGGAATGTAGACTATCTATGTGACATTTTCTTCTTCTAAGTAGAGGTGAACCATTTAAAAAAGATTCCAATTGAGGATCTTGATGATCCTAATTTTGCAAATTCTTCTTTCTAGTGATGATAATGTATGATGATTTATCTTTCTATCTAGTAGATGACTTATTTCAATCATATAAACTGTTGCTTCAATTAGTCTTAAATGCTTTTAGAATTATGTTCTCATGAACAAATTTCTTTTTATTGTGTGAGATTATTGCTACAACTGTATTAATATTTTACATGTTTATAATATGATGCCATCTTAATCACTGCTACAATGCATCTTTATCATAATTGTCATGACTGCTATCTTATTCATAGTAAAGGTATTTCACTTCCTCCTCCTTTGTTTTCTTATTTTCTAGTTCTTCTACTTCTTCAGTGACATGGGATTCATTTCGTTCCTTTTTTTCTTGTTTTCCCTTTTGAGTTTAGGACAATTACTTTTGAAGTGACCACATTCATTACTTTCATAGCATTGGATTTTATATATATCAATTTTCTTTTGAAATTTCTTTCGAGGCTCAAATTTTCCAAACTTCCCTTTCCTCCTTATCATCATTGCATAAGCTTGTGTTTTCTCATTTGATCCATCATCATTATTCACCTTTAATATAGATTCTTCAATTTTATATAATGACCAAAAATATTTGAATGGAGTGACTTCTTTATGTAGATGCTTGATACAAAGTTGCCCCATTCATCTGGTAATGCATTGAGTACAAGAGTGGTCATATATGGATTTGACATTGTTTCTCCTAGCTATTGTAGTTGATATATTATTTGAGATACCTTCTTGATATATGAAGCTACCACTTTTTCCATTGATACTTTAATATTGTATAATTCGGTTCTTAAAGATAGTATTTCTCCTACAGTACTTACAGAAAAAAACTCCACCAAATTGTCATAGATCTCTTTAGATGTCTTAAAATTTTCTACATAAGGGATGAGATAATCCTTGATTTATTCAATGAGGATCCTTTGAGCCATTATTTCTCCTTTCATGTACATTGACAGTGCTTTATATTTCTGTTGTGGTGGTTTGGTGATTAAGCCCTTGACATATTTAATAACTTCATTCTCCATGAGAATTAAATCTATTCCCTTCTTCCATGCAAGGTAGTTTCATATCCCAACAAGTTTATTGTTCTCCTTGCAGAAAGAAGTCATTTGGTTTGTAGGTCGAGACATAAAATATAAATTAATTACTTTTGAAATTAAGATCCATCCTTGATGGTGTCTTCCACTAGTTTCTTCCTTGATGATGTCTTCCTTCTTCAAGAATGATAATGCTTCTTCTTCAATATAAGGAGAGATGTTCAAGGTGTGATCCTTTCTTCAATGAGAGGGATATAACTTTGACTTCTTTGATGATTTTTTTGAAGTGTTATTCTTGCTTCCTTTTGGATGATGATATATAATGTGGATATTTCCCAAAATAATTTGTGTGTAGAGTCCTTTTTTTTTTCTTATTTTTAATGGAGGTAGGGTCCTTGAGGTCTCCTTCTTCTAATATTTCTTTCTTCACAATGATATGATCCTTATGATGTGATGGATGGATCTCCTTGATGCTCTTCTTATGCTTGGCCCTTATGTATCCTTATTCAATTGAGTGATCTAAAGTTGCCTCTTCTTGATGTCACCTTAGCTTTGATACCATGTTGAGAAATCTAGGGAATCTAGATTTGCATGATTTCTCTTTACTTTAATAATTGCTTGTGATGTTCTTTTAATTCAATTTTATGTACTTGTAATCAACATCTCCTTTATTTAATTATTATGGTATTCTTATCATCAAATAACTACCAAAATATTAATATCAATAAGACAAGAGGACACACGATATAGGTAGCTAGCTAGGGCCAAAACCTCTCCTTTGAGAGGAAAATCCACAAGAATTCTTCTCTTCTTATAGTATATTCAAATGAAGAATTCCAAGACCTAAGACCCAAGACAATGAACCCTCCAAAACCAATTCAACCTCTCATTTGATGAGATTCTCTTCCACAATGTCAATGCAAGTCAAACCACTTCAACTCTTTAGATTTTTTGCTTCATTTCAGAATTTCAGCTTCTATTACAGGTCTGTAATTTTCGGCCTTTCTAAAATCCGTGCAGTTTCGCACGTGTGCGAGAAATATGGTAAATTGGATCTCCTTCTTCCTTAGCTTAGTATGATTATATTTCCTTGATGATTCAGTCTTAAATCTTGATTCTTTTAACAATACATTCAAATCCTTGATGTGACTGCAATTCGGTTTTGCTGCAACTAAAAGATGCCCTAATTCTTTCGCATGTGTGAGAGTATTTAGCCCAAAAACCGTCTCTCAAAAAAGTTCGCTCTTTCTTCTTTTCATTCTCCTCTTCTTTACTTTCCTTTTAAGTCATTATTTTCTCACTGATCTAACTTCTTGGATGAGATACAAATGAGGTTGAGTGCCTCTTATATGTAGACCTAATAAGGCCGAATCGACTTCTCTTGTAGGTTTACTTGTTGAATGCAAGGCTGATTTGATCTTGGAGGGTCTTTAGACATGGTTTGACTCAAATAAATACTTTTTACCTGATACATGATTCCCAAATGAATATTTACTTCTTTGACTCTTTGAAAAATCCTTAGAAGCACACAATGGCTACTTGACCTATAAATAAATTAACCTAGAGCATGAAACCCATGCTATAAAATAATAATAATAATAATATTTTTTTCTTTATATTTTACATAAAATACAAAAATAAATATTACATAATACATTATGAAGACAAAACCTAGTTACATATTCCAACATAAGCAAGTCTTCACAAAAGTGAAAATTTCTTGATTAAGATTTAGGGAAAAAGGTTGTTTTAGAGGGAAACTTGAGAATGTGATGTTTTGTTTGGTTTGGAGTTATCAGTCCCTTGAACCAATGGGTCTCATGGAAATCATTAAAATTCCTTCAATTCAATTCAACCCAATCATAGAGTTGTTTCATGGCTTCCAATGAATTCCCCATCCCACTCTAACCATGTTGAAGTCCACCCCAACGACCCATTCAATGGTAGGAAATGACTGGTCCATCCATCTCTAAAGGGAGCAGTAGGGGCATACACCAAAAACAATTCCCACACCCTACAAGCTAAGATGATTGTCGTATATCACGACTAGACCATGGGATCCTCCCCATTATTTACAATATGAGGAACTATCCTAGAGGTAACTACACAAATAATCCCCTTTTGCTTTCCTAGTGATAAGTAGCAACATGTTCACCATTTCAATTGTGTAGCAAAAAGTGCAACTTGATTCCAATGAAAATTACCTCTTGAATGAAAAGCACATCAATATTAAAATTACCAATGATGGTCCTAACATTGGGTGGTGGTCTCTCATAAAAAAAGACGCACCTATCATTTCAAGCCAAATTCTTCAACTTCAAGAGAAAATCTTCTCAATTCCCTACTTGATTACTACAAATGAGTTTTTAACAATAACATCCATGGAGGGGTTATTGTCTAAAGAGTCATGCAAATAAATTGACTGACTAGGTGGGGCACACCACTATAGGAAAATATGCCTTATTTTCAAACTTTTTTGGCACCCTAATAGTGCCTCCTTGTGGCTTGAAAAAAATTATTAGCACCCTAATAGTGCCTCCTTGTGGTTTGACATTTGTGTTATCCCTAGCACTATACATGGAAACAAATCATAAATAGTATGTACATTGGCCATAACGGTTCTAACATTGGTTGGAATATCATCACCAGAGGCCCACTAGGACTAATTCTTTAGTTCATGGGTAGCTCTCATCAAATCCTTGCTATAGGACCACAAATAATTTTTTTCATAAAAAATATCCTTGGAGGCGGGTTAAGTGTTCACTCAAAATGATTTGGACTAAATTTTTTTATGCAATTACAACCAAAAATAAACTAAATACTATGTCAAAATGTTATCACTCCACCATATTCCCAAGGCCGAGGAAGGAATCCTAACAGAGGTAACCACAAAGCAAGCTTTTGACTTGATAGCTAGCCCTATCAAGTCGGAGAGGGATCTCTCCAAAAAGGTCATGGCCAGGAGGGCTAGAGAAATTAGGGTTTTTAGGCTAGATATAGAGTGTAGGGGGTTGTTTTGAATTGATTTTGGTTGGGGAAATCATTGGATGAAGGAATTAGGTCAATGAAAGTTAGGTCAGGGAAAAAGAATTAGGGTTGCAGGGATCAATGGGGCGGGGTAGGTACAATTCTTATCACTTGAAGAGAATGGTTATGGAATAGTTTTGAAACTATAAGAAGGCTGAGAAAAGCATAAGAGATGTATTTTTCTCAGATAGAAGAAGATGAACACAATATGATCAGTTACCCAAAACATATCATGTGCAAACATGTATTCTGAATTTTAAACTTGTAAAAGATCATAACATAGAAATGAAAGTGAACATGAACAATAAATTCAAACATATGTTACTGAAGAAGAAAAAATGATAGAAATTCAATACCACAAGTATCCCATAAATGTAGTTGCAACTCCTCTTTATTAGCTTGGCCAAAACTGAGTAAAAAGCTTCCTTGATCAACTAGAAAAACATCAAACTAATTCCAACTTGTATTACATTGGATTTCTACAATTTATAGAAAAATTTACAAAATCTGAGGAAAATCTCAGATCCAGAATTATTTCTAACAACAAAGCTAATTCCTAACCTCTAAGAACACAAAAATATTTATTTTCGTAAAATAGATTAAACTACTTGCCCAAGTCTTCAAATTTACAATCTGAAAGATATTGGAGATATCTCCCTGTGGACCTGCACCTTGAAATCTGGAAAAATATTAATAAATTCATTGAATATATTGATTTTTGGAACTGAATCGACCCTTTTTCCTGTGTTGCATTGTTGATTTGCTGACTATATCACTTTTGTTGTCGTGTTGGCTGCCTTTATGCTCACTTCCTTTCCAAATTCCTGTTGCATACTATCTTTTCATTAATTTTCAATATGAAAATAGACGAAATTATTTTAACAAAAAACCCCTTTTCTCTTTTTTATGGCGCAGATTCATTATATTTGGCAGTCACTTGAATACTAAAACTTTTGGATAGATTTTGGCATGGGCAGTTTGGAGCATTGGCCGGATTAATAACGGAGTGAAATAATAGCCAAACCTTTACAATAAACGTGGAGCAGGAATAGTGGAGAATAGCAGAGGGACTGGTGGTAAAAGCAATTGACGTGGCATGCAGAGGTGGGGCCAATCGTAAATCGCAATTGGGCATATTTGTTAATATGAGAAACATGGGGTAAGAATTACGATTTGTGATTTGTGATATCGAAAGTAGAAAATTCAAAGGCTATTACAAATTGGGGTCAAAGCTTATTTATTGGAAATCATGGATCAGAGTTGGGAGTACTTACTACAATATTTGGGATCGGGCTTATTGGAATATCACATATCGGAGTTGGGAATTCTTATCGCAAGTCGAAGTCAAAATTTGTCGCAGATCGGCGGAGGGGGCTTATCGGCGATCGAAAATCACATTTGGAGACTGGAAGCAATGATTGTTTAGCAATACAACAGTGAGATATGTGATGAGCGATGGGAGTGATGTGGCAGTAGGCAGGTAAGGATCCCACATAATATCGCATCGGTGTTTCGGAAGCAGTAGCACTTGAATGTGGTGAAGATTTTTGCGATGGCCCATATGCGAAAAGGCACAAGGGGTCCACAAAGTTTTAAGCGGCGATATGGTAAGTTATATATATGAAATTTTTAAATGCCAAAATTTTTGAAAGCAAAGTTTGCTATAAGTATTATAAAATGATTTCAACACAAAAGGGTTTTATAATAAGGGTTGA
This sequence comes from Pinus albicaulis, assembly GCA_034641835.2. NCBI lineage: Eukaryota > Viridiplantae > Streptophyta > Pinopsida > Pinales > Pinaceae > Pinus > Pinus albicaulis. Next base: position 869,358,947 of record CM076581.1, on the reverse strand, counting down.
ACGCCGAAATATTATAATGTGGTTTATTGTTTAATATATAACATATGATATGGCTTGTTCGGGGGTTGGAAGAGCTTAATATAAAGTCCCAAAAATTTATATTAAATGGTTTTTGAGGGTTAAAAGGAATTTTAATGGGCTTGAGTGCTAAACTATGGTTTTTTTTTTTAAAATATAGTTTAGGCTATATATTAAATGAAGTTTGGGTTTTGGTAATAACTTGGATAAGTTAACTAATGAAATGAAATGTTTGGATATTGGGGAAAAAGGTGAAAATAGTAAAAAAAAAAGTGAGGTCAATGATAATGATGGAGATGAGGTGAAAGCAGAGTAAAATAAGGCAGGATGGGTGGGATGCAAATACCAGTGCTAACATCGGATCCAACTGGGGAAGTTAGCTCTGAAGGAGGTGTCTAGAACCACAGACCTCTGGGAACTCATTGATCAGTGCCTTATCCATTGGGAAATGGATTCCAATCTATAAACTGAAACTAAAACTAAAATTGAAAACATACTAAAAACTTCAACCCACACTAACAGATCATCAAAGCCTTAGGGCCTTCACCTCGGGCTTCAAACCTTGATGAATTCTGTCAACACTTGCTGAAAATAAAATAAAATCAAACTGAAAAGATACCAATCTACTCTAATCTGTTTCACAATTGTTGATTAGGTGAAATGATCCTTCCAGTGTAACCAATGCAGCAGATGGTTACTTACTGAAATTATTCTCTCATTTTCCTCTAGTAGACAGCAAAAAAAATAAAATAGGCCACTTCAAATGCCTACTGAACATGTGCTTTTGGTCCATAAAAATAGGAAAATACATCTTCTCTACTAACTATAGAAAATCAGTAAAAGGATCTTCAAAAACATGAAATGTTACCATGTCTTGAGATCCAAAAAAAACACAAGCACACTCTTCATTTTGATCTGAAAGAACACTTGGTTGTTGATCCATAGGAGAGCATAGGGAAGTATGAATTTCTTCTATCTGAGTGTTGGCTACAAATTCCTTAAGCATGAGAAATTATGACTCAATATCTAGAATTTTCTCTCTCTCTCTCTCTCTCTCTCTCTCTCTCTCTCTCTCTCTCTCTCTCGTTCATACTCCTCAAATTCATAGTCTAAGTCATCTTTGAACATAAAAAATTCTTCAAGATTGTTAAACATGACAACCCTATCCTCTTTATGAAAGACAACGATCTCTATTAGTTGATCTCCTTGCAGGTAATACACGTCATAAATTGGTTTACTCACAACAATTTCCTGTATAGTTTCATCAATCTCCTCATCAAAATTATCTTCAGATTCATTGTACTTAGGCATATCAGTTTCAGGAGAAACTTCATCAAATATGAACACTGAAAAATGAGATTGTCTTTCTTCATGATGGTCTATAAATCTAGTTTCAGGATTGTCCTCATTTAAAATTAGATTTTCATTTTCAAAATTAGAAGAAGTTTTACCAACACCTTCTTGACTATGTGAACATTGAAAACCTGCATTAGCTTGCACTGTAATATGACTTTTCAAGAGTTGATCTATCTCATCTTCAGATAGAGGAGAAAGTACCTTTTGTTTTCTTTTGATAACACAGTAATTGTCTTCTTTCTCTCCTAAATATTCACAAGGATGTTGAATATCTTCTTTAACCTTTAGATGTTCAAATTGTTGTACTGCTGCAAGAATGGTCTCTTGCGGTAAGTCTTTATGAACATCAAGACAATATAAATCATATTTTTCTTCGATGTGTTAGTTCCCTATAATCAGCAAGATTGGAAAAAGTCCGGTCGCAGGGAGAAAGATCGTTTCAACCACTTTGGGATTCTAGGATCTAGCCCTCCTGAATCCGGAGAGGGATCTCTCCAATAAGTGCAAAGATGGATTTGTCTTTGAAGTTTAGGGTAATGATATTAGGCTAGTTATGAAGGCCAAGGGTTTGTTTGGTTTTTTGGATGGTTGAGCATGATTACTGTTTGAGGTAGAAAGTTCTAAATGCAAATAATTTCAAAGGTGAGGAGTTGCAAGCAATCAGAGTAGGCTTCGGCCAAAAAGATAGATAATTGCAGTTTTTAGTCCATTGGGCTATGGAGTCATAATAGGGTTTAATTGGAACAGCAAGAGGCAAGAGTGGTCCATGGGGCAAGTCATCTATGTCTAAGAATCTCTTTGAAGATTGATTTATGGAATGAAATGATACAACAATAAGGAAAATTAAACAGATGCAGAACAAAGAGCAGCCCAGGATTTGGTAAGTACTTTTAAACTAGCCAGCCTTTGAAAAACACTTAAGAAGAACATAAAATAAAACTAGGATTTGGTAAGTGCTTTTAAACTATCTAGCCTTTGATACACTTTCGATAGAAAACATTTTAAAACAGAGGGAAACTTGAAGGCAACTGTTGGAGTAGAAACTAGCGGGCTGGGCTTGCCACAAATCCTCTCCTAGCTCTGCTTTACTTGGTTACTTTCAAGACCAACACAAAGATAACACAGAATGGCCTAAGATCTGGTAAGTGCTTCTAAACTAGCTAGCTTTTAACACATTCCAAGGGAAACATTCAGACAGTTTTTGGGGATAAAACTAGGACCAGGGCACACCATATCTTCCATAGTTCATCTCTACTTAACTAATACTGAACATAGCATTCAAGAATAATATTCAGCTAAGGCAATAAGACGAGGGAACACCAACATTCCTATGCTTAAACTGAATTAAATTATTCCCAAATAACACAGATTGGAAGAAAACATTCAGATAAAGATTTTCAGTCAAAGAAGGCTACTGATATACAGTAGGTCCTAACTCTATGCATGCTGTTATTTATAAGAGAAGATGAAACACAGTGAAAATAGAAACAAAATGACAAATTACAATGAGAAAAACATCACCGTCAACATAGACCAGGATCCCATAAATCAGCTTGTATTGATGCTCCAAACCAGTTACAGCTTTAAGTCCAATGCTTTAGTTTAGCAACCATCTACACATCTTAGCCTAACCTATCTATCACCAGCAGATCTCCAAGGGCCAGTGAACGCTATTTACAGATAGAAGTCTCAAGCTCAATTACATTTCAATGTTCAGTAACTACATCAACCAACCCCTCACTCATCTTCTATAGAAGAATATATAGAAGAATGAAGAGGTGAGATCTGATAAAAGATCTCTAAAGATAATTAATACAGACTTAAATGGCTTCTCGGCCTTGAGGGGCTCAATGAAGAAGCTTACATAGGTGCCTTTTGTATTAAATGGTTTACATAAAGATTTGAGCTCGGTGGGAGCTCTTTTTGACCTTTGAGGCTCTATGTGATGTCAAAGTAACTCTGCTGATATTTTGTCATTAAGTTTGTTTGAAGATTTAACTCTCTGGCTGGGTTGTGAGGTAGATGTCTAATCCTAATCAATAACTTCGGCCTATATTTGAATTCTTTGAGGCACAGGTGGCATTGTGGTAGCTAGGAGGAATCAATTTGCCTCAGATGTGGCGGTGGAGGCTTTCTGTCTGATGATCCTTTACGAATTTACTTTTAACCATGTTTTTAATTGGGGATTAGGCCTTTGATAAACCATCTTAGCCGTAATCCCCGAAGATCTGTCTTCAATCTTCTGTTCTGATATATTTTGTCTTCGGCACTGATACTCTCTAACTGTGCTTGACTCACTGTGTTTTGCTAGTATGCAGGGCTGCGCAGGGGTGATATGGCATCAATGCCTCATGAAACACTGATGAAATGTAAAGTTTAAACCCTATAAATGATTCTCTTTAATGGATCAAAGGTAAGAGGATCTTCACCCTCAGCCCGTGAATTTTCTTTAGCATGGCGGAAAAACCATTAAACCATGCAAAATAAGAACAAATGTTATAAAATCGTGCATGTATAGGCTTACTGCTTCAGAAGGCACGTGGAGGGAGCATGGTCGTTGGATGGCATCATCCAATGGTAGAGATTGATTAGAGGAGGTTAGAGGAGAGCAGCAAGGAATTTGAATCGGAGCCGTCGATCACACAGAGTTTGATGGTCGAGAGCGGAGGCAGGAAGTCAAAGCGGAGGAATCAGGGCGACGAATTATGGGCTATCGATCTGTAGATCAGATCGACGGCGGAGATGTTTTAATGACCGCGCCATATCCCGATTAACCATTGGGCTCCTTTGGTGAGCGATCACCGTCCGATGAGTGACCTCAGATCAGATGACAGACGTCAATATCGCACCAGTTCCATGTCTGATCTTTAACGCGCGATGAATGGCGGTTTTGTGAACAGTACCCAGGCCACGCGTCGAGCAGTGAGTGGAATCGCTACAAAATAAAAAAAACTGTGCCGCTCTCAAAAGCGGTGTGATGGATACCGCGTGGTTTTGAAATGGTGAGTGGATGGCGGGGACCACCGGGGTGAAGGATTGTGCGTCGTCGATCTGCAAATCAGATTGATGGTGGAGATCGATTTGGAACGATGTGCAGGCAGAAAAATAAAAAACCGACAAATTTTAATATAACAAAGGTTTATACTTTGGGGGTGGATTATTAATTTTCAATATGGTTTGGCGCCCGACTGCGGGGCCACGGGTTATATGGAAGATAACATGACCGGGGGTTTTTAGAGAAGGGGCTAATCGCAATAGGGCAATGCGATAAGTGCTTGGAAGGTTGGCGCTCGGTTATGGCACCAGGGCATATGGAGGGGAGGGTTAAAGACTTAGCCCAAGGGGGCTTAAGTCTAAAATATATAGAAAAATATGATTTTGATAGATTTTCAATGGTTTTTAAAGAGTTTGAGGGTTTCGATAAGGCAAGAAAGGGTCTTAAAACCTTATCAAAGGGGTCTCGATGAAGGGGAAAAGGGGAAAAACATGAAAGATGAAAGATTTTATGGGGGATGAAGGGGAAAAGGGGAAAAACATGAAAGATGAAAGATTTTATGGGGGATGAAGGGGTTAGTTTTGGAAGAAAGAAGAAAAAGGAAAATGGCGCTTGCAGCAGTAATATTTCTTGGGAATCAGCAGGATTTCAGAGTTTTTAAGATAGGAACAATAGTGAAGATTTGGACAGAGGCATGAGGCCTTCAAGAGTCTTCAAGAGCCAACACCTTTTAGCAATAAAATCTATTCCTTGAAGGCTCCAAAACGTTTTAGCCACCTTTTGGTATAAAAAATTTCACAGGTGGCTAATAGTGGCTCCACTTGGGGATGGTGCCTTCTTGAAGGCATCAAGAACTTCATACTTGCATTCTCTGGGAGGCTAACCTGTGCCTCATCCATTGGGCTGCCCTTCCTTTGCTGGGATGATCTTGCTTTGAAAACATGTTAGCAGCCACAAAAACAATGGATCTTTATCAATATAACTTTCTACCTACCCAATCCTACTGATCTAACATTTTTTCTTCATCATAGTGCACTTGGATTGGAAAACTCTTTTCACAACATTTTATTATTTTAAAAACATCAAAATAATCTAATTCTACTCCTTATTTCCTCCATGGAATCAGATTAAACAGTTGATTCCATATGATTCTCTACATAATCTACCATCTGTTGGGATTAAAATTTCCAACAGATTTTAATTCTCTAAATTCTATAACATAAATTTAAAAACAGTCAAGTCAAGATTAAGCTGTTTGACTTGCTGTGATCTATGGCATAAAAACAAGCTGCACATAGACATTTATTTTGTAGAAAATTTGAAGGCCTGAGATATGAAATTTGAAAGCATTTCCTTCCTCTTTTGTATAGATATGTTTTGACTTTGTTCTGAGCTGTCTTTCCATTGTCAACTGGTTAAAATTTTGAGCTGATTAGAACCAGATTTTACATCTTTCGACTTAGAATTTGAAACAGATTTGATTCATTCTCTCTTTGAAACCCTAGGTTCAGATTTTGAGCATGTTTGAACCTTTAATTTCTATCCTATTCTATCTACTGATAAGCCAAGATTAAACAGTTTGGAAAATCGAATTCACTGTCCTATCAGCAGAAAATTTAAAGTTAATTAGTCAAGAGTAGGCAGTTTGACTAACTAGAAGTGTGTTTTCATGAGTGGAATTTAAGCTTGCACACTTTCAGATTTTTTTTTCTTTTTTGGTATGGGGCTGTACCTTTCTTGATTTCATAACCTGCCCTCTTTTATTTTTTTTTTGTTTTTGTATTTTTGATTTTTTATAACTTTTAATGCAATGGTGGATGAGATATTTACAATGAGAAAAAAGATAAAAAGGCATTCATAACATGGGATGGATTAAGAGAAGTAACATTTAAGCATCCTGCCATTGACAGGACCCCCAAAAAATTCTGCTCCATTCAACTCCTGCAAGAAAAATGCATTGTTACCAACAGCTGAATGAATAGAGTAAGGGCCAAGCCATAAGTTGTCAAATTTTCCATGCTTGCCCCTGTCTTCCCTCTTGAGTCCCACTTTAAAACTTTGTCCCCAATTTTGAAATTGCTAGCCTTTGTTCTTTTGTCAAAAAGCTTTTTAATGTTGTCCTGTTTCTGCAATGCTTTGTTATAGACTTCCTCTCTGGTTTGCTAAAGATGAATGATATGATTTATTCTCCTGATCATGTCATTTTCTTCAGTTTGCAACTCTTGAATCAAATTCATTACTAGTACACCAAGGCTGTTTGGAAAATTTGCATCAGTACCATATACAAGCTGGAAAGGTGACATGCCAATAGATTTCTTCAAAGTCAATCTGTCAGCCCAAAGTGCATGAACTAGCTTTGTGTGCCAAGACTTTTGATTGTCCTCCAACAGTTTCTTGATTATGTTCACTAAAATTTTGTTTGAGGATTCTGCAATTCCATTACCTTGAGGGTAATAGGCCATGGAATGTCCCAATGTTATTTGATATCTATGATAGAACTCAACCATCCTCTTTGATCTAAATGCTGCCGCATTATCAGTGATGATCTTGGCAGGACAACCAAATCTGGAGAGAATGTTAGTCTCCATGAATTTTATAATAACTGAATCATTAGCCTGCCTACAAGGTATGGCTTCTATCCACTTAGTGAAATAGTCTGTGGCAGTGAGAATCCATCTATGCTGGGTAGAAGATGGAGGATGTATTTCTCCTATGAAGTCAAGTCCCCATTGTTGAAAAGGAGCTTCAACAATAATTGGATGCAGAGGTAGGGGCAGCAGTTTTCTCTTGCCTTCAAAAAGTTGACATTCATGACAAGCTATGATCATCTTGTGTACATCATGGAAAAGAGTAGGCCAATAGAAACCAACCCTCAATTTTGTTGGTTGTTGCCTTCCAATATAAATGACCTCCGCACTCTCCTTCATGGAACTCATGCTTAACCTTCTCTGCATCAAACTCAGGCAAACATTTAAGCAATAGAACACTTGCATTTTTCCAGTAAATATGTTTATCTATAATGCAATAGTTTACATCTTTTAACTTAAAGAACCTTTCCTTTGTTTTTGTCAAACTAGGAGGTGTATTCAAATTAAGCAAAACATAAACAATATCAGCATACCAAGAGGAATTCATAAAATGGTTTTCAACAATGGGAGTTGAGATTTCCTCTTGATCATCCAAAGCATCAATCATATTAATATCAAGCACTTCAAAATTTGTTTCAGCCATTAATCTAGCTAGACCTTGGCCTTTGATGAGTTTAGTGGGTTTTATTTCTAGATCATATTCAAGAATAATAGCAATCCACTTACCTCTCTTACCATCTAGGTCCTGTGTTAGGATGTCTTTAACGACTGAGTTTGGGACAAAGGTAATGATGTGTGAGTGAAGGATGTATACTCTGAAGTCTTTCAAAGATTTAACCAAAGAAAAAGCTTGCCTCTCCATGATTTTATACTTCAAAGGAGAATCCCTCAATGCCTTACTAAAGAATGCAATAGGCTGCTCTTGTCCTTGTGGATTTTTCTGTAAAAGGACAACAACTATGGTATGTTCTGATGAAAATGAAAAAATATAAAAATATTTTGAAAAATCAGGACTTATAAGAACTAGTGTTTTGGTTAACGCTTGTTTCACCAGCTCAAAAGAATTCTTTTCTTCCAAGGTCCATTTTACCCCTTGCTCCTTTTTTAACATGTTTTTTATATTTCTAAGGAGCTCAGCCAAGTTGGGGATGAACCTTCTCAAAAAGTTGATCTTTCCAATGAAAGATTGCAACTCCTTGATGTTTCGAGGATGAGAGATTTTCAATATGGCCTCAATCCTCTTTCGATCTATCTTAATACCCTCTTATGAAATGATGTGCCCAAGAATTTTACCTTCTTGGAGAAAAAATAGTGTTTTCCTAGGGTTTAAAGATATCCCATACTTTCTGCATTTCTCGAAAACTTTTCTTAAATGTTTTAAGTGCTCTTCATCTGTTTTTGAAAACACAGTGACATCATCAAGGTATATAATGATGAAGTAGCCTAGTTCTTCTGAGAATGCTAAGTCCATGGCTCTTTGAAAGTTTTATCCAGCATTCATTAGACCAAAGGGCATTTTCACATACATGAAAGTGCCCCATGGTGTAGTAAAGGCTGTCTTTAATTGATCGGCAGGGTGAACTAAGATCTGATTGTACCCTGAATAGCCATCTAGCAAAGAAATTATTCTAGACCCTACCACCCTTTGAAAAATATGATCCATCTTAGGTAAAGGGTAGTTGTCTTTTAATGAAGCTTTGTTTAAGTCTCTAAATTCTATACAAAGGTTGATCTCTCCAGTGTTCTTCCTAACTGACACCAGATTAGACACCCACTTAGAATATCTAATAGGGACAATAATACCAGCATCGTGCATTTTCATGATCTCCTTCTGAACCAAAGGCAACTGGACAGGGTTTATTCTGCGCAGCTTCTGTTTGAATGGTTTTTGGTTTTCCTTGAGAGGGATTTTGTGCTGTATTATTTCAGTGTCATAGGATTTAAGATCTTTGTAACTCCATGCAAAAACATCAGAAAACTCTTTAAACAACTCTATGTATTTGAGTTTAATGTGAGTTGGTAAAGTATTAGACAATTTAATCATCATGGGTTTAAGTTCACTGCCTATATTGCACTCTTCCACTTCAATCTCTACAGGCTCCAGTTTTGGTTTATTTTCCACATCGTTAAAATCAAACAACTCTTCTAAAGGGGCCAGACCCTTAGGAAAACTTTTATCTTTAGAGTGTAGAGTTTCCAACTCTTTTGTTTCTAACTCTGCATTCATCTCTCTTTTTTTATTAGTTTGCTAGTCAGAAGATTAATATTGACAAGCTCAGGAGATGGCTATTCTTCACCAAGAAAATTTTCTTCACTGCAGTCTGCTTCATATTCTGAGTCCGAACTATTTCGTTCGAATTCATTTCTGAATTGCATGAAGTCTTCTATCTGTTTGTCTCTGTCAAACACTTGCCAGTACTTTTCATTATCCAGCACGACTAGTCTAAATTTTATCTAAGTTGTGCAGTCTTTGGTTTCATATGGCGTTAAGCATGTTCTAGCTGCAAAGGCTAAATTGTGGGCGGAAATGTTTATTTTTCTTTGGACAAAAATCAGTTTGGACTCCTCGAATGTTTTTAAAAGGTCCATGACATCATTTCGGTAGGCCCTAAGTCTGGGATGATTTGTGTTATACTCCCCATTGACTTGTCTAATGACTAACTCTGAATCCCCATACACATTGATTCTTCAGGCTCCTAACTTTTTCAATAGATGTAAGCCTAAGAGAAGGGATTCATATTCCACTACGTCATTGGAACACTGAAAGTTTAATTTATAGGAAATGCAGTCTGTGTGGTTATTTTCAGTGTTGGAAACCCAGAAACCTGCACCAGCATTAGTTCTAGTGCAGGATCCATCAAAATACATACTCTACAGAGGACTATTCTTGGTTTCATCCTGGTTACTGTCCTCTTTAACTAACATGCTTCTTGATTGTAGTGGAAAATCAGCACTTAGTTGTAATCGTTTTGATTCCCCTAGATTTTCGTTTATTTGAGGGATGCTTGCTCGACTGTCAAGGTTTAAGAGTAATGGACTCATGACTTGTAGCTCAAGACCTATGTTTGATTTTTTGTCATTCATAGGTTGAGCCAACTGTTCGAAAATTCCTACATTATCTTCCTCCTCCTCTCTATCTGTCATAAAATCAGACAAGGCCACTCGTTCACTAAAAGTTTCATCATCGAACATAATGAAAGAATCAAGGCCTGTATTTACAGAATAAAGGGGAGAGTTATGTGGTCTGTCTTGGCTTGTAACTATGTATCGAATATGAGACTCCCTGTAAAGTCTTCTATTCTAATTGAAAATAGGGATAGTCGCATAGGTCAGGTCCATTTGCATAGTCCCTTGTAACTTAGCCCCCCATGATCTTGATAACAACATTCCATATTTGGGGGGAACATCAGCCACAACAATATTCATTACTAAGCATTTGGCTGGAATTTGGGCTAAGTTAACACAGAGGTCTTTGATTAATCCTAAACATTTTACTCTGCTTGAGTCAAAGGAGTACAGATCTTTATAAGGTCTGGTGATTTCTAGACCAAGGCTCTCCATCACAGCTTTGGGAATTAAATTATGAGAAGCCCCGGAATCAGGCATAGCATTGTGCAAAATTTTGTCATGAACGTTTAAACTCACATAAAAGGGAGGAATAGGTCCCTCTTGATACATACCTTCAATCTTTGGACCAAAAATAAGCTCTGGCTGGTCATCATTAAGATTGAGGGTATCCTCATTTTCCTCTATATTTAAAGCCTTCAAAATTTGGGTCCTATATACATGCTGGGCAGCTAACTTAGTCAAAGGAACAGGGATTTTGATCTTTGAAATTTCCTACTCTAGGCTGAAAGGAATTTGACTCTTTAAAGTATTGGTTTCGGCCTTATTAGCTGTCACTTTGTCAGCAATATTAGTTTGCTTATTTGTTTTATTTATATTTGACAAAATTGTTTTAACAGGAGTACTAGCTGAGATGTTAGTACTACTAATGTCTGCACTCTGTTTTGTAATGTTTTGAGTGCTTTTCTCTTTACCAATATTAGAATTTACAGCTACTGTGTTGTCCTTTTGTTTGACAACTTTAGGCTTGGTTACAGTGTTGTTTTGTGAAGATTTGTCAGAGGTTTTGGTGTTGGGAGTTTGTTGACTGGTTTTTCTTCTAAGGTCATATTCTTTTTGAGATTCTATGATGACATTTTCCATGTCTTGATAATAACTTTCATCATCATCTCTTTTGTCATCATAAGGTGTGTATAGACCTTGTTTTCTATCATAATGAACCTCAAAGTCATCATTATCTACCCCCAGCATGTTAATATCATCCTCCTCTGTCATTTCATTTGTTTCCTCAACCTCACTTACATAGTTTTGATGAAAGGGAGGAGTGATCTACTGATCATCTTCCCTAGGTCTGTTTGGAGGTTGGTTCCTTCTAAAATTCTGGTTTTGGTTATGGTTTCTATTTTGAGGAGCAATTTGGTTTTGACTGGCTTGTGCTCTCTCAAGGATGCTCATTTTCTTCATCATCTCCTCCATCATTCTTTCTATATTTGAGTTTGAAGTAGAAGGTGTGTTTTCCTCTCTAAAATATACTCTCTTTTCATTTTTCATTCTTGTTCTCTTCTCCATTAAGTTGACTTCCACAGAAAGAGAACCCTTTTGCATCTCTTCGAGTTGCATGATCTCTTTTTCTCAGCTGATAGGCCATCTCAGGGTCAAACCCTTCAGAAAACTTGTTTAAAGCTGAGCCTTGTGGAGGTTTTAGTTCTGGGGAAAGTGCATTATATACACTATTGAATCTGGTACAATAAGCTTGCACACTTTCCCAGTGTTTTTATGGAGATTTTTGTAATCAGAAAGGACTTGAAGAGGGTTCTTCTTCACTTCCCATTTATTTAAGAATGTTTGATGGAAGGCTTGGAGATCATTTATACTATAGGGGGTTAAGCCTTTGAACCATTTTCTTACTTCTCCCCCTAAGCTTTGAGAAAACAATCTAAGCTTGACAGAATCATCATCAATTTCATTCTTGTCAAAGTATTCATTCATCTTAACCACATGTTGTGATGCAGTGGTAGCATTACTAGAGTCATACAATGGAATTTTGGACTGATAGTCGTGTGGAATATTGACTAGTGGAAGAGGAAGGACTAAGGGAGCATACCATGTTGCCATGATATGTGGTGGGGGTGGATTCACAAGGGGTGGATTAACAAAAGGGAAATTGGGCTGAAGCGGAGTGGTTTGGACAATGGATGTAGGGTGAGCAGAAATGGATGGACCAGAAATAGACTACTAAGCTAATCATGGATGAGAGACACCTAGGTTGTGAAGGAAATGTAGATCAGGAGGTGTTGTTTCTCTGCTACCAGGATGTTCACTTGTTTCAGGAGATGAAAGTGAAGACTTAGAATCTAACTGATCTAAATCACCAAGGGACCTAGTTCTAAAGGGATTTACCAAGTCAACTTGTGACTGTTGTAGAGCTGAAAGATTTTCAGGGACTGAATTAGCTCTCAAGGGTGATCTGAAAATAGTTGATAATTTAATCTTAGGAGACTTCCTAAGGATAATTTTTGGGTTACCGACTATTTCAGGTGGATCAGGGTTAGGATGGGCTCTAGTGTGAATATTTCTAGGAGCCACTATGTTGTGTTTTTTTTAGACCCAAATAAACAGGAAAAGTTCAACCAGGTATGAAAATCTTTAAGAGGTTAACTAGTCTGTTTTACAAATTGAAATCCTACAGTCCTCTAACTGAATTTTAAACCATGTTTCGATGACAAAGGTTCTTCCCAGTGGAGTCTTAAGGTCTATTCAGGATTGTGGAGTCGCCAAGTGGAATTTTTTAGCTCGTAAGGAGGCAAAAGGTTTTATGGTCCACCACCATGTTTATTGGATACCAATCTAAACTATTTTTAGGTTTTTCTGAATTATTTTTTAGTTGTGTGGTTTCTAAGAATGTCCTAACTCTGTTTCAAAACTTAGCTACGGTTATGAGACAAAGACAGTCTACTCTTATGGCTAAGCCAGCTGATTTTCCAAGGTTAGATAAAGTCTTATGAGAATCCTAGGGTTTGCCTAGTTTTTCACTGATTCAAACAAGTTCTATCATGATTACCATTGTTTGGTAGTGCTTGGAAAGGCTAATTTTTACTCACGAGGTTTTATGAAATTTCTAAAGGAAACTAGGATGTAAATTTGACTTCGTTCCCCAGCGAAGTCGCCAGAAATGTTAGTTGCTGGTGGCTCAGCTGGTTGATATAACAAATGTTCTTTGAAACAAAATCTATGATATCCTATGGTTACCTTAAAATGAAAATGATTTTGGGTTTTGTCCCTAGCAGAGTCGCCAGAAATGTTAGTTCCCTGTAATCAGCAAGATTGGAAAAAGACTGGTCGCAGGGAGAAACATCGTTTCAACCACTTTGGGATTCTAGGATCTAGCCCTCCTGAATCCGGAGAGGGATCTCTCCAATAAGTGCAAAGATGGATTTGTCTTTGAAGTTTAGGGTAATGATATTAGGCTAGTTATGAAGACCAAGGGTTTTTTTGGTTTTTTGGATGGTTGAGCATGATTACTGTTTGAGGTAGAAAGTTCTAAATGCAAAGAATTTCAAAGGTGAGGAGTTGCAAGCAATCAGAGTAGGCTTCGGTCAAAAATATAGATAATTGCAGTTTTTAGTCCATTGGGCTATGGAGTCATAATAGAGTTTAATTGGAACAGCAAGAGGCAAAAGTGGTCCATGGGGCAAGTCATCTATGTCTTGTTGGGTATGTGTTGTATTCTTTCCACGACTAGCCCCAAGCGCTGTACGTTGCGCCGGGCGCAGTATGGGGGTCACAATGGGGGCGACAGCCCCTCCTGTCGAGTCGGGCGGTGCCACATGCGTCCCACGGTATGCGGTCCCACTCCTTATGCGGACCCACTACATGTTGTGCATGGTTTTGCACATGGTTTTGGGGTTCGATGGTTTTCGGCCCCTGGTATTTTGTAGATCCGGTCAAGGGAACTACGGTTATGTTCTAATCCAGGGTTAATGGATTGGGGTTTATGTATGCTTCGGCATGTATATATATGTGTTGTAACACTAAAAGGAATATAATGAAAAAATCAAGCTGGTTGTCCCAATTTGGGATCCAGGGTAAAATCTCTGTGTTTATCTGTTTTATGTTTTATGATCTCGCTATTTTTTATTTTCTGTTATAAGATTCGTGTGTAGATAATTTCTGTTCAAGGTTAAAACCTACATTTGGTATCAAAGCTGTTTTGGCTTCAAGGGGACGCCTTTGCTACTGAGGGTTTTTTGCTTGGGCCTGAGGTAGACCCTGTTCAGTGGGAGATCTGCGGAATCGATTCTTGTGATGAAAGAAGATGGCGAGCGGCAGAAAGATAGAGATCGAGCAATTTAATGGTTAGAGTTTTGAGTTGTGGAAGCTCAAGATGGAGGATCTGCTGGTGGATAAAGATCAGTGGATCGCGATAGATCCAGGTACTAAACCAACGACAATGTCAGATGAAGACTGGAAGAAACTGGATCGGAAAGCTAAAAGCACAATACGGTTGTGTGTCTCAGAATCAGTATTGTTGAATGTATCTGGGGAAGCTACGACGAAGAATTTGTGGGAAAAACTTGGGACTTTGTACCAATCTAAGTCTCTGGTGAATAATTTGTTCTTGCGGAAAAAACTGTATAACCTGAGGATGAAGGATGGAGACTCAGTGACAGAGCATCTGAATGCCTTCAATACGGTGGTATGTCAGCTGTCATCTGTTGATATTAAAATCTCAGATGAATATAAGTGCATCAGTTTGTTGTGTTCTCTACCAGACTCGTGGGACAGTCTGGTTATTGCAATAGGTAGCAACACAACTACCTTGAATTTTGATGACATTGTCTCAGCCTTGCTGTCGGAGGAAATGAGACGGAGAAATATGGAGGGTCAAAATGGATATGCCTTATCTGTACGAGGAAGGTCCCAAAATAGAAACAAGAATAAGCTTTCGAGTTGGAGATCTAAATCTAGAGGGAGATCTAAATCTCCTGGAAAGTTTGTAAAGGTGTGCTGGAAATGCGGAAAGGAAGGAAACTACAAAAAGGAATGCAGATCTAAAGCTCCTGAGAAAGGAAAAGGATCTGATGAAGCTCCTTCTGCAGAGGCAAAAACCACCTCAGATGAAGGTGGGGATGTGTATTTGGCTTCTTATTCAAATAAACATGTAGATCATGAGTCATGGTTGATTGACTCAGGTGCATCCTTTCACTTCACTCCCCATAGGGAGTGGTTCTGCGAGTATGAGAAATATGATGGTGGTGATGTCTTCCTAGGGATGATAGGAGGGCCAGAATCATCGGACGTGGAAAGGTCAAGCTGAAGCTGCAAGGTGGAAGGATTAGAACACTTCCTGGTGTTCTGCATATTCCTGCATTGGCCAGAAATCTAATTTCTGTAAGCAAGATGGATGATGCAATTGTAACAACAATGTTTGAAGATACTGCAACAATATTGGGGAATACTTGGTATTATAGACGGGAGTTGATTTGGAGCTATGACTACAAGCTACAAGGTAGCACTGTTATTGATGGGTGTAACGGTTCTGTGGTTCCTGAAAGTGGAGTGGAAAGCCTAGCTGTCTCTGGAGAAAAGACCATGCTATGGCATCAAAGGCTTGGACATATTGGAGAGAAGGGCCTTCGGATACTGCATAGAAATGGTATGGTAGAAGGTATGTCTAATTCCTCTCTGGATTTCGATTTCTGTGAACATTGTGTATATGGGAAGCAGAATCGGGTGAGTTTTCCTTCTGGTGCTAAGAGGGCGAACAAGATATTAGAACTTGTGCGCAGTGATGTGTTTGGACCTGTGTCAGTTCCATCACTGGGAAAGTCTGTGTACTATGTTTCATTCATAGATGACTTCTCAAGGAATACATGGATATATTTCTTGAGGAATAAATTTGAAGTCTTTGACAAATTTAAAGAATTTAAGGCTCTGGTGGAAAACCAGACAGAGAAGAAGATAAAGGCGTTGAGGACAGATAATGGTGGGGAGTTCTGCAAGAAGGAATTTGAAGAGTTTTGTAAGAAGTGTGGTATAGCATGGCAGAAGACTACTCCATACACACCTCAGAAAAACAGAGTTGTAGAAAGAATGAACAAAACACTGATGGAAAAGGCAAGAAGCATGCTCAGTGGTACTGGGTTAGGACAAGAATTCTAGGCAGAGGCAGTGGAGACTGCATGTTACTTGGTTAATAGATCACCTTCATCAGCGTTGGAGGATAAGACCCCACATGAGGTATGGACTGGTAAGAAACCCTCTCTTTCACATCTAAGGGTATTTGGATGTGATGCATATGTACATGTTCCAAAGGAGAAAAGGACCAGTTGGATAATAAATCTGAAAGGTGCATCTTTATTGGGTATAAGGATGGTTTAAAGGGTTACAAGCTTTGGAACCCAGAAACAAGGAAGGTTGTGTACAGCCGATATGTGGTGTTTAGAGAGGTGAAAGATGTTGTTACACATGAATTCCTACCAAAGGAACCTGAGAAGATAGAGTTTGAGCTAAAGGAGGATGAATCAGACTCTACAACAGAAGAAGATTTAGAAGAGGAAGAGCCACAAACCCCAGCTTTGAGAAGACCAGTTCGAGAAAGAAGGCAACCAGAAAGGTATAGTCCATCTGCTTTTTGTTTAGGTTTTGCCTTAACTATAATTGATGATGATCCTAGAACTGTCAGGGAGGTAGTAGATTCAGAGGATGGAAGACTCTGGAAGGAGGCCATGGTTGATGAAATGGCATCCTTGCACAAAAATGAGGCATGGGATCTGGTGGAGTTGCCGGTTGGAAGGAAGCCCATCGGGAGCAAATGGGTGTTTAAGAAGAAGATGAATGTAGAAGGCAAGGTGGAGAAATACAAAGCTCGGTTGGTAGCAAAAGGTTATTCCCAGGTGCTGGGAATTGATTTTGGTGATATTTTTTCTCATGTTGCCAAAGTTACTTCTATTAGATTACTTTTATCTGTTGCTGCTGCATTTGATTTTGAGATAGAACAGATGGATGTGAAGACAACATTTCTTCACGGGGATCTAGAAAAGGAGATCTACATGAAGCAACCTGAAGGCTTTATGGTGAAGGGTAAGAAAGAACTGGTATGCAGGTTGAAGAAGTCTCTATATGGGTTAAAACAGTCACCAAGGATGTGGTATCAGAAATTTGATACCTATATACGAGGACTTGGCTTCACTAGAAGCAAGGAGGATCACTGTGTTTATTTTAAATTAATTGGTGACCATGTTATTTATTTGGTCTTGTATGTGGATGATATGTTGTTGATTGGAAATGACAAAGAAATTATCCAAGATTTGAAGACCCAACTATTCTCCAAATTCGACATGAAGGATCTTGGTGCTGTAAACTATATTTTGGGCATGGAAATTAAGAGAGATCGGGCAAAGAGGAAGCTCTGGTTAAACTAGAGGAAGTATGTCGAGACTATATTGCAGAGGTTCAATATGCAGGATAGTAAACCGATGAATGTTCCTATTCCTGTAGGTGTAAAGTTGTCTGCTGAACAGTGTCCCAAGACACAAGAAGAAGAGGAGGATATGTCATGTGTTCCATATGCAAGTGCAGTGGGTAGCCTGATGTATGCAATGGTCTGTACTAGACCAGACATTGCACATGCAGTGGGAGTATTGAGCAGGTTTATGTCAAACCCAGGGAAGGAGCATTGGACAGTAGTGAAGCGGGTTTTCGGATATTTACGTGGCACTAGTGATTATGGCTTGTGCTACCAGGGAAGACCAGGATTGGAAAGAATGTTGGACATTCGTGGTTTTTTTGATGCAGACTGGGCTGGAGATCTGGACCAAAGAAGATCTACAAGTGGGTATGTGTTTAACCTATTTGGAGGCGCAGTCAGTTGGATGAGTAAAAGACGGTCTGTAGTGGCTCTTTCAACTACAGAGGCAGAATACATAGCAGCCACTCATGCAAGCAAGGAAGCAGTTTGGTTGCAGAGATTGTGTTCAAGTATGGGGTTGGTACAGCAAGCTATAAGGATAGGATGTGATAACCAAAGTGCAATTTTCTTGGCTAAGAACCCTGCTTATCATTCAAAGACAAAGCACATTGATGTTCAATATCACTTTGTTAGAGATATAGTTGAGGCTAAAAGGGTGTTGCTGGTAAAGGTGGACACTTTGAAGAATGTTGCAGATGCATTGACAAAGTCTGTGAGCACTCAGAAGTTCTCTTGGTGTAGAGAAACAATGGGTGTTGAAGAATTGGGCCAATGACTAAGCCCTCCTGTGGCCCCCCGTGGAAAGAAAACAACAAGTGGGGAGAATGTTGGGTATGTGTTATATTCTTTCCCACGACTAAGCCACGCTGCGTACGTTGCCCAGGCACAACAGTCTGAGTAGCCCGGTGGCTGGTATGCGGTCCCACTCATATGCGGACCCACCCATGTTTTGTGCATGAGTTTGCTGGTTTTGGGGCATGATGGTTTTCGACCCCTGGTATTTTGTAGATCCGGTCAAGGGAACTACGGTTATGTTCTAATCCAGGGTTAATGGATTGGGGTTTATGTATGCTTCGGCATGTATATATATGTGTTGCAACACTAAAAGGAATATAATGAAAAAATCAAGCTGGTCGTCCCAATTTGGGATCCAGGGGAAAATATCTGTGTTTATCTGTTTTATGTTTTATGCTCTCGCTATTGTTTATTTTCTGTTATAAGATTCATGTGTAGATAATTTCTGTTCAGGGTTAAAACCTACATGTCTAAGGATCTCTTTGAAGATTGATTTATGGAATGAAATGATACAACAAGAAGGAAAATTAAATAGATGCAGAACAAAGAGCAGCCCAGGATCTGGTAAGTACTTTTAAACTAGCCAGCCTTTGACAAACACTTAAGAAGAACATAAAAGAAAACTAGGATCTGGTAAGTACTTTTAAACTAGCCAGCCTTTGATACACTTTCAATAGAAAACATCTTAAAACAAAGGGAAACTTGAAGGCAACTGTTGGAGTAGAAACTAGCGGGTCGGGCTCACCACAAATCCTCTCCTAGCTCTGCTTTACTTGGTTACTTTCAAGACCAACACAAAGATAACACAGAATGGCCTAAGATCTGGTAAGTACTTCTAAACTAGCTAGCTTTTAACACATTCCAAGGGAAACATTCAGACAGTCTTTGGGGATAAAACTAGGACCAGGGCACACCATATCTTCCATAGTTCATCTCTACTTAACTAATACTGAACATAACATTCAAGAATAATATTCAGCTAAGGAAATAAGATGAGGGAACACCAACATTCCTATGCTTAAACTCAATTAAATTATTCCCAAATAACACAGATTGGAAGAAAACATTCAGATAAAGATTTTCAGTCAGAGAAGGCTAATGATATATAGTAGGTCCTAATTCTATGCATGCTGTTCTTTATAAGAGAAGATGAAACACAGTGAAAATAGAAAAAAAAATGACAAATTACAATGAGAAAAACATCACCATCAACATAGACCAGGATCCCATAAATCATCTTGTATTGATGCTCCAAACCAGTTACAGCTTTAAGTCCAATGCTTTAGTTTAGCAACCATCTACACATCTTAGCCTAACCTATCTATCACCAGCAGAGCTCCAAGGGCCAGTGAACACTATTTACAGATAGAAGTCTCAAGCTCAATTACATTTCAATGTTCAGTAACTACATCAACCAACCCCTCACTCATCTTCTATAGAAGTATATATAGAAGAATGAGGAGGTGATATTTGATAAAATATCTCTAAAGATAATTAATACAGACTTAAATGGCTTCTCGCCCTTGAGGGGCTCAATGAAGAAGCTTACATAGGTGCCTTTTGTATTAAATGGTTTACATAAAGATTTGAGCTCGGTGGGAGCTCTTTTTGACCTTTGAGGCTCTGTGTGATGTCAAAGTAACTCTGCTGATATTATGTCATTAATTTTGTTTTTTCTGGCTGGGTTTTGAGGCAGATGTCTGATCCTAATCAATTACTTTGGCCTGTATTTGAATGCTTTGGGGCACAGGTGGCACTCTGGTAGCTAGGAGGAATCAATTTGCCTCAGATGTGGCAGTGGAGGCTTTCTGTCTGATGATCCTTTACGAATTTACTTTTAACTATGTTTTTAATCGGGGATTAGGCCTTTAATAAACCCTCTTAGCCATAATCCCCGAAGATCTGTCTTCAATATTCTGTTCTAATATATTTTGTCTTCGGCACTGATACTCTCTAACTGTGCTTGACTCACTATGTTTTGCTAGTATGCAGGGCTGCGCATGGGTGATATGGCATCAATGCCTCATGAAAAATAGATGAAATGTAAATTTTAAACCCTGCAAATGATTCTATTTAATGGATCAAAGGCAGGAGGATCGTCACCCTCAGCCCACGAATTTTCTTCAGCATGGCGGAAAAACCATTAAACCATGGAAAATATGAACAAATGTTATAAAAACCTGCATGTATAGGCTTACTGCTTCAGAAGGCACGTGGAGGGAGCATGGCCGTTGGATGGCATCATCCAACGGTCGAGATCGATTAGAGGAGGTCAGAGGAGAGTGGCAAGGAATTTGAATCGGAGCCGTCGATCGCGCAGAGATCGACGGTCGAGAATAGAGGCGGAAAGTCAAAGCGGAGGAATCAGGGCGATAAATTATGGGTCGTCGTGTTGGAAATATGATGCAGAGTGTTATCCTTGATGGCAACCTACTTGATGAAGTTGATGGAAACCTACTTGATAAATTTTTCCTTGAGGAAAACTGACTGGATGAGTTTGTTAATGATGTAAAACTGATGTATCTACAGAGCAGTTCAGATGTAATGGAGAAAGGAATTCCTGTAAGGGCCAGAGAAATGATAAATATGATATGTCACAAAGCATACGCGGGTTTGTAAAGGCGAAGTAGCGTATGTACGTGGAAATGTACATGCCAAGTCGCGTATTCCCTATTTGCGCTCTAAATTCATAAAACCAAGGGAATTTACCATAATATTGGCCCATTGTATTAAGCGCTGGAATATCTATTTGATCCCGTCCAGGAATACCATTAGCAGTTGAGTGGTTTTGACTCATGGTATTGGTAAAAGGCTAAATCTATATAAGGAGAAGAAGATCATAGTGCAAGGGTGTGCATGTGTCTGGGTTTTAATGAATACTTCACTCTAAAGTATATCTACATGGTGGAACTCTGTTCTTAATTGATAGATCTGAATCTATGATGCACCTATGGATATGATGAAGGTTCAAGATCTCTAGATCTAGAAATGATGAATCTCTAGGATGATCTGAAAAGAAATGATGAAGACCTGGCGCAAGTCTGATGAAGAAATTGAAGAAATCTGGGTAAGTTTATAGATCTTGTCTGTTCTGCAAAGTTTATCTTTTATAGATCTATACGCAGGTTCGTTTCATGAAAAACATGTGTATATGTGGGTCAGTTTAAAGAAAAGTGCGTATGGCAGTCAGGGTTTCTAAAAATAAAATGTACTGAAGTATACGCAGGTTTGTCTCTGTGAAAGTGCGTCTATACGCAGGTTCAGTGAAATAAAAGTGCGTATGGAATCTAGGGTTTTGCTGAAGTATGTGGAATGAAATGTCTGATCTGTTTTGCTGTTTTACTGCTATCTGTTAATGATGTATTCATACAGATCTGGGTTGTTGAAATGTTGATTGTGCTGCTGATTATTTTGATTAAAGATCAAGTTGTTGGTTGATTGATTGATGATTCAATGACTAAATTGATGAAGGAAGAATGACTGTATAAACAGATTTGTATGGTTGATAGATTGTCTGAATAGAAATCTGATTTCAGATATGAGTCTGAACTAATTCTGAAAGAAAGCATACACAGAAGAATACGCTAGTTGGTGAAAGGGAAAGCGCGTGCATACGCGGAAATGGTGAAGAAAATTCGCGTATACAAAGTTACCATACACTGAAGCATACGCAGGTTGGAGTGAATAAAGGCGCGTATATACGCGGGTTACATAAAGGAAAACAACGTATGGTATTTGAATTAATGAATGTTTAGGGTTGAGCTTACATCTGCATATCTATTCTGAAGTTTGGGTTATCTCTGATATTTTGGTTACAGTGGTCTCACTGTTCTGTTTGAAATATTGGGCAAAGTATGTTTGTTGATAAGTGAAGGGTTGTGTTGAAGCTACTTGATCCAGTTTGAAAATTGATGAAACATGGTCTGCAGTGGTGCTGAGGGTCGAAGCCTTCAGTGAGGGGGTTGTAGCTCCCTTCCAGTGGTAGCTGGTAAACGAAAGCAGGGGGTAGTAGCTCCCTTCCAGGAGAGGCTGGTAAACGAGAGAAGGTTGTAGCCTTTTGCAGGTGGGTACCTGCGTGTTGGTATGAGTCTGCACCAGCACAATGTTGTAAGATGTTTTCTTTATAATAAATATTGAAGACTGAGACGACGATAGTGGTGGTTTTCTCCGGAATTTGGTTTCCACCTTAAATCCTGGTGTTCATGTGTGTTGCTTGTGTGTGATGATTTATTATGTTCTTACTACACATGTTTACTGCTTACTAAACATCTAATGTATGAATGATGCAATGATCTAAGTAAAGAATTATCTGCATAATGAGATCTCTGGTAATACGCGGGTTTCATTGAGGATATCCGTGTGTACACGTGGCTTGGGTTCAGTAAAGTAGCGTATGGGTTTTAGAAAAAGTAAAAAGTTTTCAGTTTTCACTAAATATTGATTCACCCCCCCTCTCAGTATTTTTCCCAACAATTGGTTTTAGAGCAGGTCCTTCTGAAAAAGCTTAGCCGCTAGAAGGAAGATCAAGCAAGATGAGAAATCAAGAAGGAATAGAATCTATCAGGCCTCCGCTCTTTAACGGAAACAATTTAATCTTCTGGAAAACAAGGATGAGATCCTATCTTCAGTCTCTGGGAGCAGATGTATGGGTCATTGTAGAAGGAGGATATCAATATCTAGTCGCAGTACCAACAGATCCGATCGAAAAGAAGAATTATGAATCAAATGCAAAGGCCGTCAATGATCTAACGAGAAGTCTAACTGAATCTAAATTTGTCAAAGTCATGCAGCTTAATACAGCAAAGGAAATATGGGACAAAATCATTCTAAGTTATGAAGGTGATGCAAAGGTAAAAAGTGCAAAACTCTAAACTCTCATAATTGAATATGAAAATCTGAAAATGCATAGTGATGAGAATATTGCCCGTTTCTTTTTACGTCTTGATGATGTTGTAAATCCTATGAGAAATCTGGGAGAAATAATAACCGAATCTACTTTGGTTGAGAAAATTTTAAGATCTCTAACGGCAAAATTTGAGTCAAAAGTTTCTGCTCTTGAAGAAAAACAGGATCTTCAAAATCTTACTGTGGTGCAACTTCATGGCATACTAACTGCTTATGAAATGAGAAGAGGAGGATCATCTGAAGTCAAAGAAGTTGTCTTTAGAGCTTCTACAAAAGGGAAAGAAGTACAAGAAGTAGAAGGATCAGGATATATCTCAGAAGAAGATGAGGTTAATTTTGTAAAGAAACTTCAACTTGGGACAGGACGGTTCAGAGGTAAGCTTCCTTTCGAATGTTTTGATTGTGGAAGAGTTGGTCATTATGCTGCTAAGTGTCCTTATAAAGAAACACCTGCAAAAGGGAAGGAAGTAGCAAGAAGGAATAAGAATCGATTTAGCACTAGAAAAAGTTACTATACTCATGAAGACAGTGATGGGTTATCTGATAGTGAGGAAGAATGTGAACAAGATCTTAGACTTCTCATGGAATTTGAAAAAGAATCTAGAGAAGAAAATGATACTTTTGTGGATGCTCTAGAGGAAAATGATTTTCTTGAAGAAAACAATCAACTCAAAATACGCTTAGAAGAAAGTAAAATTCTCTTAGAAGAAAGGAAAATAACCATAGAGACTCTGGAAAAGCAGATTGAAGAAGTGAAGAAACACAATGAGAAATTAGAATGTGAAGTGGTAAGTCTAAGAAAAGAAGTTGAGAAAGTAAATACTCTGAATCTTAAATTTGCTAAATGATCTGAAATTTTAGAAGAGATTATCAAGGTACAACGTTCTCCTCTTATAAAGACAGGTCTTGGATATATCGGAGAATCCTCTCAGGCTTCAACACCAAATTATCTAAAAGTAGCTACAGCTGGTTTACAACATTTTTCCACTCAGCAAGGGAATAAAGAGTATTTATAGGTAAAGCATGATCATCTCAATTCAAATAACACTAACAGGAATACCTTTCAAAGAAACACCAATCAATAGGTAAATTCAAGTAGAAGATTTCATGATCGCAGAAATTTCTTCTTCAATGGACAATGTTTCTCATGTCACAATTTTGGTCATAAAGCTGTTCAATGTGTTGCATATAAAACCATTATGACAAGAGAAGCAAGAAAGAAAATGATTGATATTGAAACAAAATGGAATACCTATAACAATTTTTCTCCTCTTCTAAATGAAGTTGAATGTGCTTATTGCAATAACTTTGGCCATGAAAAATTTGAATGTAGGAGCAAAGTTCAGCCAAAAGAGCATTTTCCTTCAAGCTCCAAAGTATGGAAAAAGAAGGAATTATAGGTTGAAAATTGTGGCATAGCATTATTTTCAGAAGGTGAAGAAAATCAATGGTACATTGATAGTGGATGCTCAAGACACATGACAGGTGACAAAAACAAACTTCTTGCATATAGTGCTCTAGAAAAGGAAAAGAAGGTTACATTTGGAAATGATACTCCTACGGTAATTAAGGGAAAAGGGTCTGTGTTTCTAAAGGAGAAGGTGAAAGCTAATGATGTCATGTATGTGGATGGACTAAGGCATAACCTGTTAAGTGTAAGTCAAATGTGTGATCAAGGAACTGAAGTTGTCTTTAGTTCAAAAGAATGTGTGGTACGTGATCTTGATATAGGTAAAACAATTATCAAAGGAAAAAGAACTCCAAGCAACTTGTATGTATTGAAGAACTGCAAAGAACAATGTTACTTGAGTAAATCCTTAGAAAACTAGCCATGGCATAGAAGGTTGGGACATCTGAGCTTCTCTCAGATCAACAAATCAAGCAGACTTAAAACTGTCCGTGATCTTCCCAATATTACTCTACCCGAAAATATCATATGTAAGTCTTGCCAATTTGGTAAACAAACCAGAGTACAGTTTAATGCCAAGGAAGGATCATCAAGAAAGCCTCTTGAACTTATTCATACTGACATATGTGGACCTATGAGGAAAAAGTCACCACGTGGTGAACAATACTATATCTTGTTTATTGATGATTTCTCTAGAATGTGTTGGATTGGGTTTCTTAAACACAAAGATGAAGCATTTGAGAAATTTCAGAGCTTCAAAGCTCTGGTTGAAAATGAATTAGATCTAAAAATCAAGTGTCTTAGATCTGATCGAGGAGGAGAATATACTTTAGATGAATTCCTTGAATTTTGTGAACAACATGGCATAAAAAGACAGTTTACTGTAGCCGGCACTCCACAACAAAATGGCGTAGCAGAAAGAATGAATAGAACAGTTCAACAAATGGCTAGAGCTATGCTTGATGATTCTGGAACACCTGACACATTTTGGGGAGAAGCAGCACATATAGCGGTAAACATTCTCAACAAGGCACATGTTCGTGTAAATAGTGACAAAACTCCATATGAACTTTGGTATGGTAATTCTCCCTCTGTGAAGCATTTTAGAGTTTTTGGAAGTAAATGCTTTATCAAAAATAATGATGAAAAACTTGGCAATTTTGAACCTAGAGCAGATGAAGGAATACTTCTTGGTTACTCCTCTACGAGTAGAGCATATAAATGTTACAATAAAAGACTTCGGAAGATTGTTGAATGTATTGATGTTGTTATTGATGAGTCTCCTGCAGCCCCAAAAGAAGAAAAACAAACAACAAATGAAGATGATGGTGACATATGTCCTTCTACATCAAATAGCAATGATATAGACAGTGAACCCAATGAAGAACCTGAAGATGATTTATCTGAAAAGGCTCCATCCAGATATGTTCAAAAGAATCATCCAAAATCTCAAATTTTGGGAGATAAGGGATCAGGTGTACAAACAAGAAGGACTCTTGTGGGATCTTCTAGCTATCTGGCATTTCTATCCACTATTGAACCACACAATGTCAATCAAGCTAGCAAAGATGAATGTTGGATTCAAGCCGTGAATGAAGAGCTTGATCAAATTGCAAAGAATCACACTTGGGAATTAGTACCAAGACCTCATGACAAAAATGTCATTGGAACTAAATGGATATTCAAAAACAAGTTAAATGAGAATGGGGAGGTTATAAGAAATAAAGCTAGACTTGTTTGCAAAGGGTATGCTCAACAAGAAGGTATAGACTTTGAAGAAACTTTTGCTCCTGTAGCTAGACTTGAAGCCATAAGAATGTTTCTTGCTTTTTCAAGATTCCAACAAATCAAAGTTTATCAAATGGATGTTAAATCTGCTTTTCTCAATGGTGATCTAGAAGAAGAAGTTTATATAGAACAACCAGAAGGATTCATTTTGGGAAATGATGAAAAACTTGTTTGTAGACTTAAAAGGCTCTATATGGTCTCAAACAAGCTCCAAGGGCATGGTATTATCGTCTTGACAAATATCTTCATCAACAAGGATTTTCAAAGGGGTCTGCTGATAGCAACTTATACACAAAAGTTGAAAATGATAAACTATTAATTGTGGTTGTATATGTTGATGATATCATTTTTGGGAGTAACGAAGAATCTATGAGTCAGAAATTTGCTTCTGTCATGCAGCAAGAATTTGAAATGTCTTTACTTGGGGAACTAACATTCTTTCTTGGCTTGCAAGTGCATCAAACTACAGATGGTATATTCTTATCACAAGCAAAATACCTTAAGCAAATTTTGAAGAAGTATGGCATGGAAGAGTGCAAACCTATAAGTACACCAATGATAACCGGATGTAATCTCAGTTCTCATGATGATTCTCCCACGGTGAATCAACTAGAATACAGATCTATGATAGGAAGTCTACTTTATCTCACTGGGACTAGACCAGACATTATGCATGCAGTTGGGATTTTTGGACGATTCCAAGCTAATCCAAAAGAGTCTCACCTTCAGGTTGTCAAAAGAATATTCAAATATCTACAAGGAACTCAAGACTTTGGACTATGGTATCCAAAGAATGTTGATCTCACTCTTCATGCTTACACTGATGCAGGTTGGGCTGAAAATGTTGATGATCGGAAAAGCACTAGTGGTGGTGCATTCTATATGGGGCCCCGGTTAGTATCTTGGTTCAGCGAGAAGCAAAGCTCTATTGCCTTATCTACAGCAGAAGCAGAATATGTGGTTGCCGCATCATGTTGCACTCAACTTCTTTGGATGATGCAAACCTTACAAGACATTCAAATCAAATGTTCACCTCCTATCTCCATTATGTGTGATAATACAAGTGCCATCAGTATCTCAAAGAATTCTGTTATGCATTCCAAGACCAAGCACATTCCCATCAAGTATCACTTCTTACGTGAATAAGTGCTTGAACAAAAGGTGAAGTTGGAGTATGTTCCCTCCAAAGAACAAGTTGCTGATATATTTACCAAACCTCTGCCCAGGGAAGCGTTCAAATATCTCAGACAGAAGCTGGGAGTAGTCTCTGCTATGCAGAAGATCAGATATGCTTAAATTCAGAAGATTAAATTGGATACGCGGGTTTCCTGAAAGACAGTCGCATATATACACAATTTTATACAAATAAAACCGCTTATGGGTGGTTTCTAATAAATTTTTCTGTGACAACATTCTTCAGCACAACTATGATGTTGTTGGGTATCACTGGTGATGTTTCAGCTCTCATATTTCTGTTTCATTCTCTAATATTTGATGAAGATGCCTTGATGGTTCGCTGTTGAAAATGTTCAGGATGCACAAGCTAAGGGGGAGTTGAAGGAGTCAAATGGCTCAAGAACAGGTGTACAGGTTCGGGGGGAGCAGTAGCTTTGCTGAGAATAATGCATTGTTGGCATTATGATGGTTCTGAAATATGATCTCTCTCTTGAGGTCTTTTTGGTATTTGTTACTGTTGTAATTTGATGAAAAGGTCATGATGAGACCTATGATGTAAAATTGTATTTTTCATTCATGAAAGGACCTGATAAAAATGTGTAAACCCACTTGGTTGGGTACTTGAGTCACATATGTAAATCCACTTGGTTGGATCTTTGATGTAAGTATGATTCCTTGGTGATAGGAAAGGTCATAGAGTCATGTACTTCATTGAAAAATATGTTTGAAGATTCGACATGAACTCAGGGGGAGCATGGTAACTTCAGTGCACATCAGATCTACAGTGCTCTTCTTTCTACATGAGAAGAAAAACCTTGTTTTGGTTTTGATCCGCCCTTTGCCCTTGTTGTCAAAGGGGGAGAGTTTCATGGTGTTTGAATAGGGGGAGAGTATCATGGTGTTTGCATAATGGTTATATTCAATGTATCTATCTATTGTGGTGATCAAAAACCATCATGGTTTCCATCAAGTCCAAAGGGGGAGATTGTTGGCAATATGATACAGAGTGTTGTCCTTGATGGCAACCTACTTGATGAAGTTGATGGAAACCTACTTGATAAAGTTGTCCTTGATGAAAACTGACTAGATGAGTTTGTTAATGATGTAAAACTGATGTATAGACAGAGCAGTTCAGATGTAATGGAGAAAGGATCCTGTAAGGGCCAGAGAAATGATAAATATGATATGTCACAAAGCATACGCGGGTTTGTAAAGGCGAAGTAGCATGTGTACGCAGAAATGTACGTGCCAAGTCGCGTATGCCCTATTTGCGCTCTAAATTCATAAAACCAAGGGAATTTACCATGGTATTGGCCCATTGTATTGAGCGTTGGAATATCTATTTGATCCCGTCCAGGAATACCATTAGAAGTTGAGTGGTTTTGACTCATGTTATTGGTAAAAGGCTAAATCTATATAAGGAGAAGAAGATCATAGTGCAAGGGTGTGCATGTGTCTAGGTTTTAATGAATACTTCACTCTGAAGTATATCTGCATGGTGGAACTCTGTTCTTAATTGATATATCTGAATCTATGATGCACCTATGGATATGATGAAGGTTCAAGATCTCTAGATCTAAAAATGATGAATCTCTAGGATGATCTGAAAAGAAATGATGAAGACCTGGCGCAAGTCTGATGAAAAAATTGAAGAAATCTGGGTAAGTTTATAGATCTTGTCTATTATGCAAAGTTTATATTTTATAGATCTATACGTAGGTTCGTTTCATGAAAAATGCGTGTATACGCGGGTTAGCTTAAAGAAAAGCGCGTATGGCAGTCAGGGTTTCTAAAAATAAAATGCACTGAAGTATACGTAGGTTCGTCTCTGTGAAAGCGTGTATATATGCAGGTTCAGTGAAATAAAAGCGCGTATGGAATCTAGGGTTTTGCTGAAGTATGTGGAATGAAATGTCTGATCTGTTTTGCTGTTTTACTGCTATCTGTCAATGATGTATTCATATAGATCTGGGTTGTTGAAATGTTGATTGTGCTGCTGATTATTTTGATTAAAGATCAAGTTGTTGGTTGATTGATTGATGATTCAATGACTAAATTGATGAAGGAATAATGACTATATAAATAGTTATGTGTGGTTGATAGATTGTCTGAACAGAAATTTGATTTTAGATATGAGTCTGAACTAATTCTGAAAGAAAGCATACACAGAAGAATACGCTAGTTGGTGAAAAGGAAAGTGCGTGCATACGTGGAAATGGTGAAGAAAATTCGCGTATACAAAGTTACCATACACTGAAGCATATGCAGGTTGGAGTGAATAAAGGTGCGTATATACACGGGTTACATAAAGGAAAACAGCGTATGGTATTTGAATTAATGAATGTTTAGGGTTGAGCTTACATCTGCATATCTATTCTGAAGTCTGGGTTATCTCTGATATTTTGGTTACAGTGGTCTCACTGTTCTGTTTGAAGTATTGGGCAAAGTATGTTTGTTGATAAGTGAAGGGTTGTGTTGAAGCTATTTGATCCAGTTTGAAAATTGATGAAATGTGGTCTGCAGTGTTGCTGAGGTTCGAAGCCTTCAGTGAGGGGGTTGTAGCTCCCTTCCAGTGGTAGCTGGTAAACGATAGCAGGGGGTAGTAGCTCCCTTCTAGGAGAGGCTGGTAAACAAGAGCAGGGGGTAGTAGCTCCCTTCCAGGAGAGGCTGGTAAACGAGAGAAGGTTGTAGCCTTCTGCAGGTGGGTGCCTCCATGCTGGTATGACTCTGCACCAGCACAATGTTGTAAGATGTTTTCTTTATAATAAATATTGAAGACTGAGACGATGACAGCGGTGGTTTTCTCCTGAATTGGGTTTCCACCTTAAATCTTGGTGTTCATGTGTGTTTCTTATGTGTGATGATTTATTCTGTTCTTACTACACATGTTTACTGCTTACTAAACATCTAATGTATGAATGATGCAATGATCTAAGTAAAGAATTATCTGCATAATGAGATCTCTGGTAATACGTGGGTTTCATTGAGGATATCCATGTGTACACGTGGCTTGGGTTCAGTAAAGTAGCATATGGGTTTTAGAAAAAGTAAAAAGTTTTCAGTTTGCACTAAATACTGATTCACCCCCCCTCTCAGTATTTTTCCCAACACGTCGATCTGTAGATCAGATCGACGATGGAGATGTTTTAATGACCGCATCGTATCCCAGTTAACCGTCGGGCTCCTTTGGTGAGCGATCACCATCCGATGAGTGACCTCAGATCGGATGGCAGACGTCAATATCGCCCCAGGTCCACATTCGATCTTTAACGCACGATGAACGGTGGTTTTGTGAACAGTGCTCAGGCCACACGTCGAGCGGTGAGTGGAATCGTTGGAAAATAAAAAAAACCGCGCCGCTCTCAAAAGTGGTGCGATGGATACCGCATGGTTTTGCAACGGTGAGTGGATGGCGGGGACCACCAGGGCGATGGATTGCGCACCGTCGATCTGTAGATCAGATCGATGGTGGAGATCGATTTGGAAATTTGTGCTGGCGGAAAAATAATAAACCGACAAATTTTAATATAAACAAAGGTTTATACTTTGGGGACAGATTAATAATTTTCAATACGGTTTGGCGCCTGATTACGGGGCTGCGGGTTATATGGAAGATAACATGACTGGGGGTTTTTAGAGAAGGGGCTAATCATGATAGGGCAACACGATAAGTGCTTGGAAGGCTAGTGCTCGGTTCTGGCACTAGGGTGTATGGAGGGAAGGGTTAAAGACTTAGCCCAAGGGGGCTTAAGTCTAAAATATATAAAAAAATATGATTTTGATAGATTTTCAATGGTTTTCAAATATTTTGAGGGTTTCGATAAGGCAAGAAAGGGTCTTAAAACCTAATCAAAGGGGTCTCGATGAAGGGGAAAAGGAGAAAAACATGAAAGATGAAAGATTTTATGGTGGATGAAGTGGTTAGTTTTGGAAGAAAGGGGAAAAAGGAAAATGGTGCTTGCAGCAGTAATCTTTCTTGGGAATCAGTAGGATTTCAGAGTTTTTAAGATAGGAACAACAGTGAAGATTTGGACAGAGGCATGAGGCCTTCAAGAGTCTTCAAGAGCCAACACCTTTTAGCAATAAAATATGTTCCTTGAAGGCTCCAAAAAGTTTTAGCCACCTTTTGGTATAACAAATTTCACAGGTGGCTAACACCATGAAAGAAAACACTTGCTCTTTTTGGTGATGAAAGGGATTGTCATGCAAAGCCTCCAATATCTCTTCATCCATGAACTCATTATCATCATAAGAATCCTCTAGGTTTTGAAAGAAAATCTCAACTTGATCACAAAAATTATTAACCAAAGACAAAGAAGGGTAGGACTCTTTGTATTGTTAATAAAATATTGAATGGAGAACTCTAAGAGAACAAATACTAGCTAGTGGCAAACCTTTATACCAAGATCATGATTTTCCTTCAAGAGAAGCCATAAACATCTTTAAGAGACAATCTTCAGGAAATTAAACCTTCAACTTGCGTGTATGCATGTGAAATTTAACCAGATGTAAAGCATCATCATTCCTATCATCATCTTCAAACATAGGCAAATTCCTTTGCCAATCCACCTTAGAATTTTATTCAAGAAACCTAGAATTTGATCCCGGCTCATGGGAGCATACCTTCTTGCAATAGTTTCCATCTTGAAAATTCTTGAGGCTACTAATATTCATGCAATGAAGTCTCCATGAAGTGTTGATTTTCTGGATCTTTCAATCAATGGAGTCGCCAGGTGAATGGTTCAACCTTCATATGTGTCCAATTGTTGTTCACCATCAACAATTATATCTAAATTTTGGCGTTCTTTCCCAGGGAAGATTTTATCTTTCGTTCCCCAACAATGGCGCCAGTATGTTATCACTCCACCAGATTCCCAAGGCTAGGGAAGGAATCCCAACAGAGGTAACCACAAACCAAGCTTTTGACTTGATATCTAGCCCTATCAATCTGGAGAGGGCTCTCTCCAAAAGGGTCACAGCCAGGAGGGTTGGAGAAATTAGGGTTTGTAGGCTAGATATAGAGAGAAGGGGGTTGTTTTGAATTGATTTTGGTTGGGGAAATCACTGGATGAAGGAATTAGGTCAAGGAATTCTAGGTCAGGGAAAAAGAATTAGGGTTGCAGTGGTCAATGGGGCATGGTAGGTAAAATTATTATCACTTGAAGAGAATGGTTATGGAATGGTTTTGAAACTGTAAGAAGGCTGAGAAAAGCATCAGAGATGTATTTTTCTCATACAGAAGAAGATGAACACAATATGATCAGTTACCCAAAACAGATGTGCAAACATGTATTCTGATTTTGAAACTTGTAAAAGATCATAACATAGACATGAAAGTGAACATGAACAATACATTCAAACATATGTTACTGAAGAAGAAACAATGATAGACATTCAATACCACAAGTATCCCATAAATGTAGTTGCAACTCCTCTTTATTAGCTTGGCAAAAACTGAGTACAAAGCTTCCTTGATCAACTAGAAAAACATCAAAATGATTCCAACTTGTATTACATTGGATTTCTGCAAATTATAGACAAATTTACAAAATCTGAGGCAAATCTCAGATCCAGAATTATTTCTAACAGAAAAGCTAATTCCTAACCTCTAGGAAATAAAAATGTTTATTTGCTTAAAATAAATTGAATTGCTTTCCCAAGTCTTTGAATTTACAATCTGAAATAAATTAGATATATCTCCCTACGAACCTACACCTTGAAATCTAGAAAAATATTAATAAATTCATTGAATATGTTGATTGTTGGAATTGAATCGACCCTTTTTCCTGCAATGTGCTTCTTATTTGATGATTGTATCATTGTTGTTGTCATGTTGGCTTCCTTTATGCTCACTGCCTTTCCAAATTTCTGTTGCAGACTACCTTTTCATTAATTTTCAATATGAAAATATATGAAATTATTTTAACAGAAAACCCCTTTTCTCTTTTTTATGGCGCAAATTCATTATATTTGGCAATCACTCGAATACCAAAAATTTTGGATATATTTTGGCACATGAATTTTGGATTATTGGAGGGATTAATATCAGAGTGAATTAATAGCCAAACCTTTATGATAGACGTGGATCAAGAATGGCAGAGGATAGCGGAGGGACTAGCAGTAAAGAAATTGATGTGGCAGGCAGAGGTGGGGCCAATCGTAATCGGGCATATTTGTTAATATGAGAAACATGGGGTAAGAATTATGTAAATTTTCATAGATATTCTATGATTGATGCAAATTTAATTTTTTCCACAATATCAAACAACAATCACATATACAAGAAAGTAAAATGTTGATAGTACATACCAATAGATTGATAGAAGACAAGCCAAAAAATACACTTAACTTGATCAACAGAATATATGTGTGTGGTGCGTTATGGTGGTCAACAACATTCTTCAACCATCAAAGGCTCAATACGGTCAGCCAACCAGAATGTGTCACACAACCCTCTTAGACATCTGTACAATGGTCAACCCAGAGTCAACAATAGTCAATGTTTTCCAGTCAATGGTCAACACAAAAACAATAGTAGCAAAAGTCAACGTCCAACCTTGATTTCTATGCCAATAAATATGGACTGCAGAAATCAGAATTTTGGGAGAGTTTGAGGTTAGTTTTACCATGCGTTGACCAAATTTAACGCTGGTCAAATCCATGCTAAAAACCCTATGTCAAAACCAAAAACTTCTTCATTGCAATTTTCCACGTGTGAGAGAAGAAGATCCTCCAAGATGATGATCAAACCAATTAGATGATGAGAGAGAATGTGTGATGAGTGATGGTGAAAATGACCTCCAACATTGACCTATATATATATCCATCAGTGAGGGTGTGTGACACATCTTCTGGGGCTCCAAGCCTACATTTCAATTCTGGTCGACCTTGCACATAAGTGGAATTAGTTCAAAATAAATGTTCTGCTCATCGGATCAAGATGATCTTTAGATTGATCCTGCACCTCTCCGAAAGAGGAATCCAATAAAAATATTGGCATCTTCATCTGAGCATCACAACATGGAGTGTGGACCTAGTTGTCAAAAATTAACACTCCCTCTCAACTAGGGAGAACTCCATCCACCTATGCCATCCAAACATCCTGCGCCATCCCATCAGAACTTTCTTCGTTGGATTCTTTATTTCAGAACAAAAGGTGAGTCACAAAGACATCACTCCCAGCTGAAAAATTCAACTCAAAGGTCTGAAACCTCTATAGGACTCAAAGGAGTCACATACCAACCCGAAGTTGGTTTACCTGACCCGAAGTCAGTTGGAGGTTTGAAACTACATTAGACTTGATCCCAGATCAAGTGGTTGGACACATTCTATCCTAGACATAGAGAGTACATCAATCTTCGATGCGTCCATCGGTCTTTGCTACTGGTCTCTAGCTTTTCCCACGTCACTGGCCAAATGAGAGGTACTTCCCCTGAGTCCAGGACTCAATGGGTAGGATGCATATGGGGCACAGATCATGAGAGGTGAACCAACTCAATATCATAACGGTGTGGCAGAAGCACACCAACAAGGTTCAGCAAGCCTAGCCCTGTGGTTTCTTATAGGTCTAAGAAGCTATCCCCAGAGCCCCCTGAAGCTCCCAGAGCTCATCATCCAATAAGACCCTGAGCATAGGGTCATTCCACGATACCAATATTCTCACAGAAGGTTAGGAACTTGACCTTCCCCAAGGGCTTTGTGAGAATATCCGCGACTTTCTCATCAGTTCCTATATGATCGAGCCTTACATTGCCTCGTTATACCATATCCCGGATAAAGTGGTACTTAATATCAATATGCTTTGATCGATCATGGAACAAGTGATTCTCGGACAACATAATCCCACTCTGGTTATCATAGAGGATAACAGTGGTATCTAGCACATGCTCGAACAACTCACTGAAGAGATTTCACAAGCAAAATTATTTACAACAGGCCATACTCGTTGCAATTTATTCGTCCTCAGTGGTGCTCAAATCGACCGACTTCTTCTTCCTGCTCATCCATGATATCGAAGCAGACCCAAGTGTGAAGCAGCATCCAGATGTGCTCTTATGATCCACCACACTACCAGCCCAATCAAAATAAGTATATCCATGGAGTGCCACACTTAGTATTCACCGTGTTTACTATGCTAAATATATCTCACATATTTGCACTGTTAAATTGAAAGATTGGAGAGATCAACCAGGTATTGGACTCAAAAGTGGTTTCACCGTGTTACGTCTCTGGATGGGTGTTCACTAAGAACATCAGGGTGCTTATGAGTTGACGATACTTAGTAGGATTTGCTAGCATGGGACCAGCAACACTTCCACTCAAATTATTAAATTTGAGCTCCATCGGTGTCGACACGGACTTACAGTCCACCATTCCAAATATTTCCAGCAGCTTCACAATATATTTTCCTTGAGAAAGGAAAATATCGCTGGGTCTATGCTAGACCTCTAGGCCTACGAAGTAATGCATCAGTCCTAGGTCCTTCATCTCAAACTCAGAAGTGAGCTCCCTCTTACACTAATGAATGAGAGGTTCAGCACCTGTCAAGAAGACGTCGTCCACATACAACACGAGAATGAGAGGATTTTCACTATCAACTTTGAAGTAAAAGTTTAGATCAACATTAATACAAGTGAAGCCCAACTTCATAAAGTAGCTATCTATCATCTTGTACCAAGCCCTGGGGGCTTTCTTCAACCCATAGAGGGATTTATTTAACCTGCAAAAATAGGTGTATTGATCCTGGACTTCGATCCCTAGAGGTTGCTCCACATACACCTCTTCCTTTATCGCACCATGCAGAAATGTAGTCTTCACATCCATCTGATGAAGATTCAATCCTTCCATAGCATCAAGTGATATGATAGATTGGATGGTGATATATTGAGCCATAGGTTAAAATATATCATTATAGTCTACGCCTTCCTTTTGAGAGAAGCCACGGGCAACAAATATTGCCTTGAAATTTTCAGCACTACCATCAGATCCATGCTTGATCTTATAGATCCATTTCAAGGTGACAACTGCTTTGTCCTCCATTCTTGGAACCACATCCCAGACATCATTCTTCATAATGGACTCATATTCTTTGTGCATATCATCCTTCCAGACTTGATGCTCTACGACTTCTTCAAAAGATCTAGGCTTAGATTGTAAAATTATACTCATGGCTACTAGATACCCTTGGTATCTATTCGGCTTGTTGCTTTCACGGAATGTCCCCCTTGGAGCCATATTATTCTTGAGATCCTCGAGAGTGTCCCTAAGCCATGAGGGTATTTTCTTCATTGAAGGAGGTGGATCAATAGGTTCCATCGACCCTTCAACATTAGGCATCGTCTCATCCTTCAGTTCTTCTTGATTTTCAGGCCTTACTTCATGATATTCCTTAGAGTTTGGAAGATTAATTACTTTCCCGAGGGAGGCATCTTCAACAAAGGTAACATTGTGGCATATCTCCACTTCTCTTTGACCAGGCACATAGACTCTATAAGCCTTTGAAGTTTCACTGTAGCCCACAAACACTCCCTTTTTCCTAGAAGCATCCATCTTTCTCATCTTCTCTTTCGGCACATGAAAATAAATGGGACAACCAAAAACTATAAAATGAGAGACGTCAGGTTTCTTACCAGAGAAAACCTCTTCATGAGTTTTGGAGTCCAGAGTAGAATTTGGGCATCGGTTTGTATGTACACAAAAGTGTTCGCAGCTTCTCCCCACAGAAACTTTGGAAGACCCTGGTCGCATAGCATGGCACGAGAAGCTTCCATGATGGTCTTGTTATTTCTTTCAGTAATGCCTTTTTTCTTAGGAGTATACACGGTTGTGGTCTCCCTCTTAATGCTAGATTCTCTGCAAAATTTATTGAACTCGTTCGTCTCATATTCAGTGCCATTATCGGTCCTCAAAATATTGATCTTCTTCCCTGTTGAATTTTCCACCAAGGATTTGAAAGTACGAAACCACATGAAAGCCTCATCCGTATTCTTCAAGAATTATATCTAGGTTTTGTGAGAGAAGTCATCTATGAATGTCATATAATAAGAAAATCTTCCCAAGGATGTCATGGGCAGTATACTAGAAAAATCAGAATGTATCAATTGCAAGACATCAAATGTCTTTGTGAAACTTGAGGGGAAAGGTCCCCTTGTATGCTTTCCTCAGTGGTGCTCAAATTGACCGACTTCTGCTTCCTGCTCATCCATGATATCGAATCGAACCCAAGTGTGAAGCAGCATCCAGATGTGCTCTTACGATCCACCACACTACCAGCCCAATCGACATAAGTATATCCATGGAGTGCCACACTCCCGACAGTGTATCTCAGCCCATGGTTTACCGTGCTGAAGATATCTCAACAGATTCTTGGCACCAACCTAGTGAATGTGATGAAGATCAACCATGTATTGACTCAAAGTGTTCACTACAAAAAATACGTCTGGATGGGTGTTCACTAAGAACATCAGGGCGCTTACGAGTTGACGATACTTAGTAGGATTTTCTAGCACGGGCCCAACAACGCTTCCACTCAAATTCTTAAAGTTGAGCTCCATCAGTGTCGACACGGACTTACAATCCACCATTGCAAATATTTCCAGCAAATTCACAACATATTTTCCTTGAGAAAGGAAAATCTTGCCAGGTCTCTGTTAGACCTCTAAGCCTACGAAGTAATGCATCAGTCCTAGGTCCTTCATCTCGAAATCAGAAGTGAGCTCCCTCTTACACTAATGAATGAGAGGGTCAGCACTTGTTAGGAAAAGGTTGTCCACATACAACACGAGAATGAGAGGCTTTTCACTATCAACCTTGAAGTAAAGGTTCAGATCAACATTACTACGAGTGAATCCCAACTTCATAAAGTAGCTATCTATCATCTTGTACCAAGCCTTGGGGGCTTTCTTTAACCTGCAAACATAGATGTCTCGATCCTGGACTTCGATCCCTAGAGGTTGCTCCAAATACACCTCTTCCTTTATTGCACCATGCAGAAATGTAGTATTCACATCCATCTGATGAAGATTCAATCCTTGCGTAGCAGCAAGGGCTATGATAGATTGGATGGTGGTATATCGAGCCACAGGTGAAAATATATCATTATAGTCTACGCCTTCCTTTTGAGAGAAGCCACGGGCAACAAATCTTGCCTTGAAATTTTCAGCACTACCATAAGATCCATGCTTGATCTTATAGAGCCATTTCGAGGTGACAACTGCTTTGTCCTCCATTCTTGGAACCACATCCCAGACATCATTCTTCATAATGGACTCATATTCTTTGTGCATAGCATCCTTCCAGACTTGATGCTCTACGAATTATTCAAAAGATCTAGGCTTAGATTGTATGATTGTACTCATGGCTGCTAGATACCCTTGGTATCTATTCGGTTTGTTGCTTTCACGGAATGTCCCCCTTGGGGCCATATTATTCTCGACATCCTCAAGAGAGTCCTTGAGCCATGAGGGTATTTTCTTCATTGAAGGAGGTGGATCAATAGGTTCCATCGACCCTTCAACATCAGGCATCGTCTCATCCTTCGGTTCTTCTTGATTTCTAGGCCTTACTTCATGATATTCCTTAGAGTTTGGAAGATTTATTACTTTCCCAAGGGAAGCATATTCATCAAAGGTAACATCGTGGCATATATCCACTTCTCTTTGACCAGGCACATAGACTCTATAAGCCTTCGAAGTTTCACTGTAGCCCACAAACACTTCCTTTTTCCCAGAAGCATCCAACTTTCTCCTCTTATCTTTCAGCACATGACAATAAATGGGACAACCAAAAACTCTAAAATGAGAGACGCCAGGTTTCTTACCATAGAAAACCTCTTCATGAGTTTTGGAGTCTAGAGTAGAATTCAGGCATCGATTTTTATGTACACAGAACTGTTCACAGCTTCTCCCCGTAGAAACTTTGGAAGACCTTGGTCACATAGCATGGCACGAGCAGCTTCCACGATGGTCTTGTTATTTCTTTCAGCAATGCCATTTTTCTCAGGAGTATACACAGTTTTGGTCTCCCTCTTGATGCCAGATTCTCTGCAAAATTTATTGAACTCGTTCGTCTCATATTCAGTGCCATTATCGGTCCTCAAAATATTGATCTTCTTCCCTATTGAATTTTCCACCAAGGCTTTGAAAGTACGAAACCACATGAAAGTCTCATCCTTCTTCTTCAAGAATTATATCTAGGTTTTGTGAGAGAATTCATCTATGAATGTTTTATAATAAGAAAATCTTCCCAAGGATGTCACGGGTAGCATACTAGAAAAATCAGAATGTATCAATTGCAAGACATCAGATGTCTTTGTGAAACTTGAGGGGAAAGGTCCCCTTGTATGCTTTCCTATGGCATAACCCTGACATACACCTTCACTGTCATTTTGGAATTTAGGAATTCCCATCACCACCTTCTTTTCTTCGGGAAGGGCTTTGTAATGAAGCTGTCTAAACCTCTAGTTACATAGTTCAGTCTGTTAGATCGTATCACATGTCATCGCTCCCAATGGACTTCCTCTAACCTAGTAAAGTGTATCGACTCTAAACCCAATCATGATAGCTTCCTTGAAGCTCTTCTTCCAGATGCTCACCTTCCCATCAACGAATGCCACATTGAAACCTTTGTCTTCCATGGCCAAAGCAGACACAAGGTTCTTCTTCAAATCAGGTACATATAGTACATCTTGCAAGTAGAGGACTTGACCTTGGGATAAGTGGAGGGTCAAAGTCCCTGTCCCTTTCATGGGATATGTGGCATTATCTCCAAGGATAATTTTCAGATTAACATCCTTATCAACCAAATTAGAAAGTGCTTACTTAAACCCAGTGAGGTGCCTTAAGGCACCACTATTTATCAACCAGACATCCATAGTGTCAGGTGAAGATGAAGCAGAGAGGGAAGATACAAGAATGAATTCATTTATTTTATCATCAAAAACATTAGATTCCTCGTACCTGGAATTTCTTGACCTTTTGAAAGGTTTCCCATTTCCATTGTGACTAGAGGGAGCCTTCCTCTTTCCTTTGACCCTGTTGTTCCTTTGATTTCCATTC
This sequence comes from Pinus albicaulis, assembly GCA_034641835.2. Classification (NCBI taxonomy): domain Eukaryota; kingdom Viridiplantae; phylum Streptophyta; class Pinopsida; order Pinales; family Pinaceae; genus Pinus; species Pinus albicaulis. The sequence continues at coordinate 869,318,326 of CM076581.1, read as the reverse complement.
CTCCGGTTGTTGTTGTTGTCTCATCCCCAGGAGAATCCTTCTTATTAGGGAATTCTCTAGCATAGTGTCCAGTCTTGTTACATGTGTAACATCTTCCTTTTTTTCCTTGGGCCCCTGCTTTTCCTTGGTTCCTCGGACCACCATTGTTTTTCTTCTTAGCACGAGCGGTGAAGGAAACATTACATTCATTTTCATATTCCTTCATTCTTGTCTCTTATTGTATGCATCTCGATAATACTTCATCAAAATCAAGTATCACATTCTTATTGAGAATGGTAGTATTGAATACATGCCATTCGAAGGAGAGACCTCCAAGTGTGGTGAGAACCATTTCTCGATCGGCTATTGTCTCCCCAATGGCCAGAAGATTATTTCTGATTTCGATCAACTTCAAAAAATAAGATTGAACAGATTCATCCCTGCCTTTCTTCAGATTCTTCAGTTAGTTCTTAAAGAAAAGGACTTGATTTGCATTGTTGGCCTTGAACATGTTGACCAACTTATCATACATCTCCTTGGATTTGTTTAGCTCAGAGATGTATGCTAGCAGACTCTTATGAATTAAATCTTGGATCATCATCTTTGCTTTGATTTCCCCCTTCTAATATTTTGACTTAGTGGCAGCAGGTGCAGATGATGGAGGCTCTTGGATTTTACCCTGCACATAGTCTATGACTTCTTGGTCTTCCAACATAAGATCTAAAGTCATCTTCCAGTCATGGAAGTCTTCCTTCCGAGTCAACTTGTCATAAATTTTGAAGCCATTATAGTTTGAGGTAACCATGCGCTTCTTCGGTGATTGCTACAAACATGGGCTTTGTCTTCACCTTAGCTCTGATACCATATACCCTTTAGAGATAAGTTCTTAGTGCTTACCAAACTTAGTTTATCCCCAGATCAAACAAAAACGACAAATGTAAGAAAGCAAAATGATGATGAACAACAATAGACTAATAATACAAGCAAAAAAATACACTTAACTCGACTGAAATATAGTGGTGGGGTGCTTTTATGGAGGTCACTGATGTTTTCAACTCAAGAAAGTTCAATAAATTTGTACTAATTGTTTTGCCTAGACAATCCTCTCACAACTCCCCAAATGGTCAACCAAAGTCAACAAAAGTCAATGAGGCCACTGCTACCAATGCAAAACAAATAGTAGCAAAAGTCAACGCAACTGTGTCAAAGTCTCCACTCAGCTCGATTTCTATGCCAATAAATATGGACTGCAGAAATCAGAATTTTGGGAGAGTTTGAGGCTAATGACACAAAGACCAAAGTAAATGCTACTCAAATTAGGCAAACTTCTGGTTCAAACCAAATTTTTCACTTACCTCACGTGTGAAAGAAGAAGAGCCTCCAAGATGATGATAGAACCAATTATATGATGAGAGAGAATGTGTGATTAGTGATGGTGAAAATTACCTCCAACGTTGACCTATATATATCCATCAGTGAGGGTGTGTGACACATTTGCTAGGGCTCCAATCCTACATTTAGATTCTAACCGACCTTGCACATAAGCGGAATTAATTCAAAATAAATGTTCTGCTCATCGGAACAAGATGATGTTTAGATTGATATTGAACCTCTCCAAAAGAGGAATCCAATAAAAATATTTTCATATTCATATGAGCATCACAACATGGATTTTGGACCTAGTTGTCCAAAATTCACAAATTGCGATTTGCGATTTGAGATATCGCAAATCAGAAAGTCAAAGGCTATTGAAAATAGGAGTCAAAGCTTATTTATCAGAAATTTCTGATCGGAGTTTGTAGTTCTTATCACAATATCAGGGATCGAGCTTATTAGAATATCACATATCAGAGTTGGGAGTTCTTATCATAAGTCAAAGTCAAACTTTATCGCAGATCGGTAGAGGGGGCTTATCCGCGATCACAAATCGCATTTGGAGACGGGCATCGATGAATGTTTAGCAATACAAAAGTGAGATATGCGATGAGAAATGGAAGTGATGTGGCAGTAGGTAGGTAAGGGTCCCACGTAATATTGCATCGGTGTTTCGGAAGCAGTAGCACATGAATGTGGTGAATATTTTTGTGACGGCCAATATGCAAAAAGGCACAAGGGGTCCACAAAGTTTTAAGCGATGATATGGTAAGTTATATATGTTAAATTTTTAAATGCTGAAATTTTTGAAAGCAAAGGTTGTGGTAAGTATTATAAAATGATTTCAGCGCAAAATGGTTTTATAATAAGGTTTGAACGTCGAAAGATTATTACATGGTTTAATGTTTAATATATAACATATGATATGGCTTGTTCAGGGGTGGGAGAAGCTTAATATAAAGTCCAAAAACTTTATATTAAATGGTTTTTTAGGGTTAAAAGGAATTTTAATGGGCTTGAGTGCTAAACTATGTTTTTTTTTTAATATACATTAGGCTATATAGTAAATGAAGTTTGGGTTTTGGTAATAACTTGGATAAGTTAACTAATGAAATGAAATGTTTGGATATTGGGGAAAAATGTGAAAATAGTCAAAAATGAAGCGAGGTCAATGATAATGACAAAGCTGAGGTGAAAGTAGAGAAAAATAAGGCGGGATGGGTGGGATGCAAATACCAGTGCTAACGGAAACTATGAAAGCCTACATTCCAAGAAATATTGGAACGTCAAACAACAAAATCCTATATTTCAAAAATCTTGTAGTGCTCAAATTCTTTTAATATTTTCCTTTTTTTTGGCAAACCCTTCTCTATGGTGTTAAGCTTATATGGGTAGTTCCACAGTTGCTCCTTTTATTATTATTTTCATTGGGGAATAACTACAAGCTACTAAATGACTGAAAGGTTCTTTCTAGTTTTTCGTATTTAAAAGTTTTTTGGAAAACCCTTTTCTATGGTTTTAATATTATGCCTTTTATTATTATTATTTTTGTGTTATGACTATCAGTTTCTAAATGTTTCAAAGGTTTTTTATAGTTTTTAATTTTTTATATTAAAAGTTGGCATCCTCCTAGAAAAATATTTGTACAAAATAAATGTCAATCAATGTCAAATGAGTAGCTTCTAACCCATCTAGAAAGAAGATATGGGGTTGGTTAGCTATAACACAAGTTGTTTGGTCCTTAACCATGATAATTTATTTACTAAAAAAATAAATATCCATTACTTACACATTTTGAGAAATGACACTATAGCTAAAAATGGTTTGATTCCTCTCGTATACATAAGGGAGGCACAAGAAAACAAGTTATTCAAATATCCTTCAATCCTAATGTTTCAAATTTATGATCTAATCAACCATTCATGTCACCAAGAAATACATAAAAGTGGACGTCATATACTCAAACCCCTATAAATATGTTGAGATGATTGAATTCTAGGAAAAAGCCTTAAAGTTTCTTAAATATCCTAAATATATAAATAAACAACTTATATCATTAATCTCATAGATTAAAGGTATTTAGGGTAAGTGAGTAAGAGAGATTTGTGTTCCATGTCGCGTTGCACTTCCTGTTGAAGTCGCGGTCCTCCTCCTCTATTGTTCTCCTTCATGCCCCCTCCGAAGTCTAATACATGGGGGGTTTTCTCCTCAGTTGCACCCCATTCATATGTAGTTTCCATTGCATTTTCTAGCCTCGTCTCCTCCCTCAGTCCTCCTCGTGATCATCCTGTTGTTTCAAAATTTCTTAAAAAACTTCAAGATATCCCTAAAATAGTTATTCCTCCTACTCTTCCTCGTAGAAATGCTCTCTCTCTATCTAAGAAAGGCCTGTTTGGACAGTTCACATGCCTCTGGCCCTCTCCAGAAATAGTGCAAAAATGGGTTGAGAGGAACTCATACCCCTCAACTTAAGGAAAAATATATGTTTGATTTTGTGGAAGAGGCTTCTTCACCTTCTACTTTGAAACCAAAGAAGACAAAGACCTAATATTCAGAAATGGTCCTTACTTCATGGATACAACAGGTTTATATTTGAATATATGGACTCTGGATTTTGACCCAAAGCTTGATGTTCTAAACATTTTTCTAGTATGGTTTTGTCTTCCTCACCTTCCTCTTCACTGCTGGGGAGATACATCTGTGAAAGAAATAGGAAATTCTTTTGGGAAGTATATTGAGAGAAGTATATGTTCCTTTGATTGGATGACTTTCAAAAGCAATGGGTCTTCCTTATTGCATTAAAACATCACCAATTACATTTCCTGAGGCATCACATTCCACAATAAGGGTTTTTTTGAAGTCTGTCATAGTTAATAAGTCAGTAATTTGGATGCTACAACTAGATAAATATTAGGGTAGAAATGGTTTCTCAATATCCTTTTATCGTTCATTCTGGATGTTAATAAAAAAATATCTTCTAAATATGGTTTGATGAGTTTTCAGGAAAAATAAAATAGGTGGTTTCACTAATTCCACTTAATTGGCCCTTATTACAAAAGAGTTGAAACCATACTCCTTTCACCAATTTTGACCAATATCTCTATGTAATTCCTCTTACAAAATCATATCCAAAATTTTAGCCAATTGTATAAAGCCTCTTCTCCCTTGCTTGATTTCTGAAAATCAAGGAGGCTTTATCCCCTGCAGGCAAATTGTTGATAATATAATGGTCATCCAAGAAGCTATTCACTTAAGTGTAGCCGCAAAAGAGCAAGGTTTCATTCTAAAACTTGATATGACCAACGTATTTGATAGAATAAACCTCTCTTTTCTCTCATCCATTCTCCTAAAGTTTGGCTTCTCCATTGACTTTATAGACCTCATTAAATATTGCATCATTGGGCTCTAGATCACCCCTCTCATCAATGGTAGGTCTAGTTTTTTTCCAAACTTCCAAAGGATTAAGACAGGGTTTCCCTCTTTCCCCTTTTCTCTACATCCTAATGGTTTAATCCATTAGCATCAACTTGGACCATTATAGGTGAAATGGAACTATTACATGTCTCTCCTTTGGAAAAGGTGTCAAAAATATTAACCATTCTCTATTTGTGGATGATACCTTATTTTTAGGAGGTGCTTCTTGCATTGCAGCGTGAAGATTTAAAAGCATTCTAGACAAATTTCTAGAGGTATTTGGTTGCCTCTTAAACCATTTTAAAAGTAACATATATGGCTAGAATGTTCCCTCTAGAAATCTTTAGCGCATATCTCAAATTTTAGGAGTTCCATTTCAAGAAAATTGGAATCATTTTAATCACTTGGGATTGCCAATCACAAAATAAAATATGAAGTCAGAAATATGGAAAAAATTTGTAGAGAAAATAAAAAATAAAATTCATAACTAGGGAATTCTATGGCTCAATCTTGAAGGAAGAAAAACCTTGATCAAGGTTGTTTTATCAGCCCTCCTACTTTATCAATTTGCAATTGTCCATGCCCCTACTAGTGTACATAAGAAAATTGAACTCATCATCATAAATTTTCTATGGAAAGGAGGTAATAATTAGACAAAAAAATAGTCTTGTAAGATGGATTCAAGTTAATTCTCCCTTTGAAAAAGGAGGGATATCCATCCGAATCCCCGGATTAATGAATATTTCACTAGGAGCAAAGATAATCTAGAGATTTATAACGGGGGATTCCAACTGGTGGAAAAAAATATTGGAGGCTAAATATTTAAATACTTCTCGAAATTCATTTCTCAAAGACAAAATTCCTATCAGACCCTACTCTTAGAGATGGAAATTAATTAGAAAAGCTCTCCCTCTTGTCAAAGAGAACATTTCTAGAATCTTGGGAGGAGGCCAGGACACTCATCTTTGGAGGGATAGTATTATAGGTCTTACTCCTCTTTCAAATCTCCATGGAATTTAGCCTCTAAATTCTTCGATGATTAAGAGTGGAATATGCTATCTAGATTAAATTTAAGACTTGAATCAAATTGATGACTTTTCGAAAGGCTGGAAACCTCCAACATTCACCATGTTTACCAGTATGTGTCAACGACCCCATATAAGTACACCCTTTTTTTCGTAAAATGGATTTATCATGTTCAAGTGTTTGCATCATTCAGATTTTATCATTAGTTGGTAGTTTGTTAAATATGTAAACCTATTCTACATGTCTATAATGTAAATGATCTAAGTAAGACCATCATGTATGTAACAACCTAGGTAAGCCTATTATTTTGGAAACTATTTCTATCCTAGGAGGTTTTTCATCTCATTGATTCATCTGTGTTCCTTGAAAAAAATGATCAGCAGAGTTTTTCCCTACAACCTTACCCCAAAAATAGGGTGAATTTTTTCATCAAGATATTAAGTGAGTCCTAGTGTTTTTTATTGAGTCTTTGTAAAGTAATTTGGGAATAATCCTAGCTAATTGGATAGATTGAGTCGTATAATTGGGTAGATATTTGAGGGTCTATAACGAATGGGTGTTCTCCCTTCATGGGTTTAATGTATTTATCTTATGTAAATAGGGTTGGAAAAACTATTAATCCTCTCATAAGTTAATTAATTAAATTTTCTAGAAAAAACAAATTAAAATTATAAGCCATAAATTTAATTAATTTAAAGTCCTAGGAAAATTTAATTCTCCAAATTAAAAAAATCGTGGATTCTAGAAGAATTAATTTTTGGAGGTCCCTAGGCAAGGGAATATTGAAAATTTCAAGAGATTTTGGACTCTTAGACCTTGGTAGTCAAGTCAAAGTCAATTTTTTGAGGAAATCAACTCAAAATAATTAATTTTGAGTTGATTAAATTTGAATTAAATGAAAATTTTGAATTTCCTCAAAATAAAATAATTTTAACAAACGAGATTAAAAGATAATTAAATATTTTTCAATGGTCGAGATTACTTTGACAGGGATCAATCCAACTAGCCATTTGAGAATTAATCTATAAATTAGAGGTCATTTTTCATTTGAAAGGATCCGTTTTTTTAGATCATGTACTAGCTCTTGAAGCTCTTGTAAACTTTTCTGGAATAACACAACGCAAATTCTTTGGTGTCTTAATTCATGGAATTGTTCCTCTAGTATTTTAAGGTAACATGTGTTTATATTTTTTTGATCTTATTTATAACTTGTTGTTTAATAGCTCTTGTAGATCAATTTTCTGCACAGGTATCTTGCTTAAATTGTTGGGTTTTAAGATAGGATTAATATTTTTATTTGATTGGAAGGTATCTTCAATATTTGAATATTTAATCATTATTTTATACCTCTATTAATCTGACGACTTATTTTCTAAGTGTGTAGAATCATTTTTATTTAGAAATTTTTGGCATTTGGGGAAGTCCTCGGTTGGACCAGCCGACTCCTGAAACATAAGATCTGGAGAGCCTTCTAGATTAAAACTCTAAAATTATCTAAAAAAATATATCTTGCATGGATTTTCTGGTCTAGTACCTAAATTTAAAAAAAAAAAACATTTATCTTCAAAATATTGTGCTAAATAGTTAGATCAGACTAGAAAGAGTCTCAAATCTACATATCCGAGAGCAGAGTTGGACTCGTACTCCTAAGATCTAATATATTTGTAACTTATTCTTATATATCTATAATTTACTTGTGTAGATCTAAAGTTTTGTAACATAATTTGTAATTTTAACACTTTGGTTTTATGGATTTTCTCTATTTTGTACATATTGGGTATTGGGTTTTTCTCTTTTCACTTGTGTAGGAATAGATCTGAGAAATCATCCAAGGAAATGTTTAGATTTAAGCCATATATAGACCCTAGAGGGAAAGTTCTGGGCTTAATATTTGTTTGTAGGAAAAAATCATCAAGTTCATTTGACGAAAAATTCAGATCCGGGTTTGATAAATCTTGGGTGACTTTGGGAAAATTTTGTTTGGCCCCAAAGGCCTAATGCTCGCCCTTTCTTCAGGTTGTCCGGGATATATTCAGATTTGATTCAGTCACTGTAGGAGAAAAGTCATTTTATATGTATAAAGACAAGTTATAAGGCTTATGCTGTTGACTTCCCAAATAGAAAGGAATTCTGGAATCTCCTATGGTTTTTAGAGGGAGTAAAAGAGTCTCCTTGAATAGGAGCAAGGATCTATTCTTGAATCAAGAGGGAATAGGGATATTCTTTTTGGTTGAGAGAGAGAGAGAGAGAGAGAGAGAGAGAGAGAGAGTGATGTTGGAGATCACATGTGCATTATCTTCTTCATGTGTCAATCACTTTACCAAGACTAACACTCATAAGTCTAAGTGAAGGTCATGAAGATAGAATGGTAGAGGATTGGATAATCATTTATGGTTTTCATGAGGATAAAGCATCCAAGAAAGTAAAGGGACCGACACTCTTTGAGGAAGGGACAGATATCCAAGATGATATTGGTTGAAGAGGACCAATATTTTTTGAGGATTTATGAATGTAAATCCAAGATAAGAATAGTCCTAAAAGGAAATAACTTGTGAACATGTGGATGGGATATGTTCCTTGTAGAGGTAGTGTGATAGCATGCATAAATCTTCCCATCATAATGCTCTCAAATAAAGTTGAGCATGTCAAGATAGGCTTCAGTGATAGTGTTGGTTATAATTATGATTCTTACAGTTTGGCTTATATATCTGATAACTCTGCAATTTGAGAATGATGTTGTACTAGTGGTACAATTATGAATACCTCCCAAGTTAAAAGGGAGCATTGGAATTGTAACTAGTTTCAGTATTCATAATTTTTGCTGTACTCATTTAAATATGTATCTTATATAACAAAAAAAAGAGGAAAATAAAAATCTATTATAGTAAAACATGGGTTTCATGCTATTTATTGATGGTCCTCTAGAGAAATGAATTTTCTTCTTACTTCTAGGGTTTTTTAGGTCATAGGATTTATGGTCATGAGTCAAGAGAGTCATCATCACGTTTATAAGACCCTTAGAGGAAAAATATATCTTGTAGAAGAATTTATTTTGAGTCTAGAAAGTCCTAGAAACCTACAAAGTACAAGTCGGCCTTAGATATTCCAATTCAGCCTAAAAGAAGGAAATTTAACCCCTTGGAAAGGCTATATAAAGGGGCAATTCAACTTCATTTCACACTCACTCATGAACAAGTTTTATCTCTCTTGAAAAGGTTTGATCTAAAACTAGAGGAGGCAAGGAAGGTGGAGTGAAGGTATAGAAGGAAAAATGAGGCAAATAAATCTTGTTTTTGGGATCTATCCTCTCACATGTGGGAAGTTCTAGGGTTATTGTAGCTACAAAGAAGGTTGAAACTGCTGGTATGAGTTACAGGAGGATGAGGTGTAGTATTAAGTTGCTAGAAGGAGAAATATTTTGTCTTGACTTTGTTGACCTTAAGAGGATTTTTCTTGCTCTAAGAAGGATCCCTTGAGGAAGCATAATTAGGGTTTTATAGTAGCTATAGGGCTGAAGTTACAGGTTGAAGGTGCAAAACAAAGTTGCAGGGTTGAAGTTGTGTTCGAAGTTGCATATAGAATTTGGTTGATGCGAGATTTAGTTGTGATATTGGAATGGGTGACTTGGTACTTGGAGGAAGACATGGTCTATGTTTTGGGTCTTTGTTGTCTCATTTGAAGTAGATTCTATAAGAAGAGAAGAGTTTTTTGGTTTTCCCACTGGAGGGGTTTTTCCTTGGCTTGGAGCCTATCCTATGTCCATTGTCTTTGTTGTGCTCTTGATATTTTTTTGATGAAGAAAATATAATAATCAAATGTAGGAATAATAATATATTTCACAAGAAAGTATTAATGTTAAGGAAAATATGGATTAAATTAGCTACCATTTTTCATTTTCCAACATGGAGGAGCTAAAAAAGATTCTATAATACATTTTTTCTTTTTTAATGTTTCCTTGAGAGATAGAACATCATAAAAATATGATTATTCGTATGACTTAAATATTTGGGTTTCTTCCAAAGTGATTAGGATCCCCCCATATTCCCAATTCTAGTTTGGGTTGTTCTATCTCTTTCAAATCCTTGAATTTCAAGAAGGACTACCCATGTTATGGTACATATTCCTCCTTTATGTTCATTGCAAAGGAGGGGTTGGTCTCAAAGTTGAGATTCCCTTTTTAATTTGTGATTTTTATATGGTGGGTCCTTTTTTGGTCAAATAGGTTCTTCAACACTTTTCTTAGCAACAATATTATCCTGCCATACCACCTTGACTAAAGGGAAGGGCAGAGCTTCTACTTCCTCGTCACTGAGTGAATTTAGAGGATAAACTATTCTTCATATTGGAACCAACTTTTCTGTGATGGAAGCTAAATATTGTTGGTTCTTTCTATTTAAGTCATTTCATATTACTTGAGATTTCTCTTTTATCTTCATAGTTGTTGAGGGGTTTTTTTATGCAATTATTATTAAAATGGACATACTCATGGTATTTATTTCACATGAAATGTAGTTATTCAAAGTTTAGTGATTGCACATGGACCCAATGAATCAAAATGGGTCTAAAAAAACATGAATGGTTTTAAGACTGATTACCTAAGTGAAAGTTGACAATTAATTAACACATAACAATAAATAAGAAGAAGAAAAGGAAAATGCAAGTTACAAAAGAAATGAATGGAAGAATAGGGAAAACATTAAATGTAAAATAAAAATTAAATAGGTGAAAAAAAGGAGGAATGGGAAATAAAATTTTAAACTCTCGGCCTTCCCATTATTCCTATCTCTCTTATATATTCCTGTAGCTTGAGTTTGGTCTCTTTGGCTAGGAAGAGCTAATGAAAAATAAGAGGAGCTATGTAAATCATTGAATGACACATGTCAACTGCATCCTATTATACCTCAAGAGGAAGAGAAAGAAAATAATTTAGACCCATATTTGCATGATATAGAGGCTTGGGGAACATTTGAAAAGATAGAGATCTTTAAATAAGGCTAATAAGAGACATCATATTTTAGTTTCCTTGAAGGCTCCATGTTGTTGAAGTGAGTGGGTTATAAGTCCCTCGTTTATAAATCACCTAATTATCAAATTGGACTATTATCACCTTAGGGAGGCCTTTTTTGCAATGAATTCAATATATATGTGTGTGTGTGTGTGTGTGTGTGTGTGTGTGTGTATTCAAGAATAGGTATATAAGCCCCAGATTCTTTGTGCCTTTCCTAAAAATTTCCTTATTCTATTTTCTACCGCTTATAGGATTTTAAGTCCTAAATTTTGGGGGGAAGATGGAGATCTTGATCCAAATTTATATAAAGGTGAGGATCTTCTCTTCATGGTCATAATCGAATGGCCATAAATTGAGGTACAACCCACTAGTTCCCAAAACCCATGGGCAAATATGAAAAATGGAAATCTTCAAGTGTCCCTTACTACAAAGGAATACTTGGAGATTTCCTCTCCTTTGGGAAACCCATTGACCTTTCATCTAGGGCTCTAGAAGTTTAATATTTTTTATGGTCGCATAAATTTCTTGATCAAAACCTATTTTCCAAATTGTAATGTTTTATTTATTTATTTCAATGTTTTGTTTTTTCTTATTGGGGATTATATCAATCTTCTTGGAAAGTTTAGATTGATGACTAGATGGTTGCATTGTATTCATGGACGTGTTCACTAGTTTCCTAAAAGATAAAACATCATCCAACTAAGAGGTTGCATTCCAATATTTTTCTGAATCCATTCCTTTTATTTGGGAGTGAAACCTTGGTTAGGCCAAAGATGATGCACTAGTGATTGGCTAAAGAGCATTATAAAAGCTACAATGGGAAATCTAATAAAAGAATCATAATATTGAAGAAGTCTATCGTAAAACTTAGCCTTGATTCAGATGATATGATGTGGGCTTCATTATGTTATGATGGAAATGTCTAACATACCAAAAAATGTAGAAAAAAATGGTTGGGAAAGCATCACACATTTGACCACCACCTTATGGTGTCTAGGGAGTGCAATGCAAACCTCACACATTAAACCACTACTTTTAGGTGTGTAGGGTGTGAAATGGAATCCTATGACATTTGACCACTACCTTTCAGTGCCACCAGGCAGGCTCAAGGGTTGGACACCTTCATGGGAATTGAACCTTGGTCACTTGTTAAAATTTTCTCGTTTCTCACTACTAGATCCAATTTTTTTGGGTACATATTTTTCAAAATTTTAATAGCTTAAAAAAATAATTATTGAATTTTTTTTTTTGATTCAATACATTGAATTATATAATCTATATAAGTTAATTTTATTTTATTTTTAAATTGTTTTCTCTCCTAGTAACATATCTCAAGGAAAAGTCATGGGCACTTCTCCTCATTCCAAAGATGTCACCTAAGGTAAATAACAAATTATTTAGGGCACAAAGCCAACAATGATAAAGCTAAATTCCATTACAACAAGCTCAACATGTCACTTGCAATAAGAAAACTCAATTAGGAAAGATAATGCTCCATCTTACAAAAATTTATACTAAATCTAACTAGGTATATATTTTAAATTATAATACTAATAAATTTGTAATTAATATTATAATAAAAATATTATTATAATTAATCAATATTTATAATTATAAAATGAAGGCAAGAAACGAGATCAGGGGAGCTCCACACAGGTGATCATGGCAATGTGGGATGCGTCTTTAAAATTTTTAGTTTGCACACTTGCGGTTGCCCTGGAGCAAATCTCATGATTCTTATCATTTCTAATACCTACCTCCATTTTTTGTGTTTTTATATGCCTCGGGTTCTAAGATATCACTACATCTCTTGGGCTTTTTAACTAACAATTACCACTTTGTAAGGTTTTTTTAGAGGTGTCTCCTTGGTGGAATTAGTTCTTCTAACCTAGTAGTGATCTGTCCCTCGACCATGGGGGATGAGGATCTTCTTGATTATGAGTAGGAAATGTAAGAAAACCAAGTCATATGAGCCCAAACACCTTTGTTAGGTCACGAGTTTCTAAGTTATTATGCTCTTTTCTTGGATGGTGAGACTAGGTTTGTCACTCCCTACTCCATTGAACCATAAAATTTGGGGATTCCTACATCTGGCAGCAATTTGTTTGTTGCAAATGTTGCACTCTCTCCTACTGGGATTTTAGGTGATGGGGAGTCTCATGTTGATGCCAGAAGTTTCCAAGGTTTTCATTTTCCTCCCCATGTTTAGGCTTTTCAACTCAGACTGATACATAATTTCAACAATCTGAACCCTACATTTTAGTGTTTGGTCCTCATACTTCAGTGGAAAATTCTAGTGTTTTTTAAGGTAGGGGTTTAAGTTAGGCTCTCCCTTTCTCTGCAGTTTCCTCATCTTTCTATATTCACCATATTACCCCATAAATTCCCTCGATGAGTTATTTCTTAAGGGATATGGTGTCTTAGGTGCAAGATGGGATGTCTTTCAATAAAGGTCCCGAGGTGCTACCTATTAAGGGGGATGACATATTTGTGTCAGATGGAGGTATTTCCAACAAGGAGAAGAGTATATGCCATGGTAAAAGGAAGAAATATAATTTCATAAAACAGTCTGAGGACGTGATGATGCATTTATCCTTGGGTGCATATGTGGCTATTCAACAGGCAGAGGCCTTATATTGGATGTCACTACTGTGTAGGATTCATGAACAAAACTTTCCCAGGTTTTTCCTTATCGAATGGGTGGAGTCCGTGGTGAATCCTTTTTTAAAAACCATGTCATTGTTAGGGTTCTTGTTAAAGGATGGGTGCATCTTATCTTTCTGGATGAAGAGGATGCCAAAACATTTGCAGGTAGGGTGTTGAAAATTGAATCTTCTCTTGTAGTCTTCAAACCTTAGTCCCCCCTCTTCGATGCAAGATGTGATCAGATAAACATCATTCCTCTTTGGATTAGAATTCCAGGTCTCCCTACCCATTTGTGGCATGAACTTATATTCTGCGATATAATCTTGTGGGTGTGTACTTGGAGCATGAATCCTCTTATCTCAACACTGATGACATGTCTATGGCCTGAATCCTAATTAGAGTGGATCTCCATGGTGGGCTTCCTAGTACTATTAATACGGGTCCTAAGGCTTATCCCCTAGATCTAGACTATAAAGGAGTTCCTTTTATATGTAGGATATGCCATAAATATGAGCATATCATAAAAAACTGTGTGGTACCCCTACACAACAAGGTTAATAGATCAAAGTTTTATCCATAGTTGGTGTTAAGGAATAAGGGGTTCAATCGTACGAGTTGTGGGTTTCTTCATCTAGTATGAACACACAAGGTATTGAGGAAGGTGACTAAGCTACTTAAAAAATAACAATGGGTTCTTTGCTAGATGTGCAACCTTCAATTCATTTGAATATAGGATGCAAAGGTACTCTTCCCATTTACTTCCTCAAATTATTCTTTCAATGATGTCATTTTTTCATTTCTAAATTCTCAGTTAGGTTTTACCACTGTATCTCAGGTCTCCCATGTAGTCAATTCTTTTAACCCTCCACGGATTTCCCCCGCCCTCCCTATCATGGCTATCTACCCTTGTCCAAATGCCTTTGGTGACATATCCTCTTGGATTTACCCTTCCCTCAAGGATAATACCCCACCCAAGTGTTCATAGGGTATGTCCTTCTAGGACTATTCTTATCTTGGATTCCCAATCCTCAAAGAATATCGATCCTTCATGACTACTCTTATCTTGGATGCCCTACCACATCCTCAAAGAGTATCGAGTGCCAGATGCTTACAAAATCCTCCATTATTTCTTCCCAAGTGAAGACAAGAAAGATGTGTCTATCTTCCTTATCAACTAGGGAGGATGCCCATTCCTATGAAGGAATGTACCCATTCCTATAAACAAAATGTAACCAATATCTCTCTCAATCGGGGACTTGTTTCCAAGTTTCGCCTTAATAATTAATTTTCTTTCAGGCTCCCTCTTAACTAGGGACCTGTTTCCAAGATCAACACATTCATCATTGGTGGAGAGCATGGGACCTTAAACTTATTGTAGTGCTCCTCCATTTGATGTCATGAATTTAATTTTTAATATTATGGAGCCTTCATATTTTGTGACTTCTTTGTAGGGAATGGGTCATCCATCACTTTCTTTCTCGAACCATGTGAGTCATGTCATCCTTCCTTTCATCGTAGATTGATCTAATAGACCATATCTAGCTTTGCCTCATACAACTGCCTTTTCCATTTAATGTATCCTTCAGTATATTCCACCCTTCCACATGAGTATCAGTTGTAGATGAAATCCACACCTTTCTTTAGGTATCCCTGTATCAACTCATCCAGATATTGTTCAAAAATAACAAATGAACATTAAATTAAAGTTACCTTTTATGATGGCCCTTCATCATAACATCTACTTGTTGGAACATCAATATCCTGCATACATATTAACACATCTCCAAGATATTCATTTTTAAAGGGTCTTCTTTCTTTCTGAACTTTCCAAGGCCTTCATATATTTCCCATGGAGAAATCATAGACAAGTATTTTAGTCATTTGATGTTGATTTTCCTTTCCATGTGACCATAATTCCCTCTTTCATGGTTTATTTCTCACTAGTACAATTGGATAATTAATTACTAAAAAACGACTAAAATTTGCATATAAACAACTGTTTTTCAGTCGGTGACAGTAGTAGCTAATTTGCAGTATCTTATAATGCAACCAACTTTTAGTAATTTCTAGCTTATTCATTAATTGTTTGTCTCAATATTATCATCTAATAGTATATTAGTTATTAATTTGGTCATTAATTTATTCATTTATTGAGTCATTAATTGCCACAATTAATGACCAAATATACTACTATATGATCACCCAAGGAAACCAATCAATGAATAAAAAAATATGACCAAAATGTTAGTCGTGTTATAAGAGACTGTAAATTAGCTACTAATAGTCATATACAAGCAAATTTTAAGAAACCAATTAATGAACAAAAAAATATGACTCAATTTTTGTTATGTTATAAGATACTGTACATTAGCTACTAATAGTCGTATATATGAAAAAATTTTATGTCATTCAAAATCACAAACTTATCATTTGCAGTAGTCATTTTTTTTTGGTAGTTTCATATTCATTATATAAACGAATAATTTAATAGTTTATATTCATTTCATTTAATTTTATTAATAATCATTATAAATGACTAATTTAGTCATATATTCATTTTATTTGTGTTCATCATTAATCAATATAAACTACTAATTTAGTAATTTCATATTGATTTTATGTGTTCATTATTAATCAATAATGAATGAATTAGTATGATTTTGTGACTAAATTTAAAAAATGTCATACAATGTGCATGTTCATCTAATATGAAAACGCAAAGTTGCATATGTTAATTACAATATTAAACAATATCAAGTGCAACCATAAATAATTTCAACCACATAAATTATATTATATGAAATGTTAAAGTATTACAATATGAGTTTCCAACTTAATATTGGTTGGACTACAATTTACACATGAAATGACATTTCATCACTTCAAAACATTATCATTGTGTTTCCAAGGCATTGCAAGTGAATTCACTAACTCTGAAGACTTGACCATTAATCTCTATGTGTGTGTGTTATGCGGGATATTGGCTCTAAGGGTATCACTAGGCTAGTCCTCTTATCTCACTCTTTTTGCATTTGTCTCTCCAATGTTATTGCTCTCCTCTTTATTCAATTCTTGCTTCTTACAATCAATACTGAATTCTTTTTCTCAAAACAAAAGAAGATAGAATGCAGAGTGTAAGACATGAAAGACAATGAACACTATAATATAAACTAAATTAGACTAGATTTTATACGACATATACCTCAACATCAGCAATGTCAAAGCCATTTTTCCCCATACAATAAAGTAACTCGAACAAGTTTTCTTCAGCCGGGCAATAGTGGCCACTATAATGCGGGCAGAAGACCTGTATAAACAAAGCAAATAAAATGTCACCATAGAAAATAACACCTTAATAACTTAGTATTCAACCTTTAGGGAAAGTTTAGGCACAATCATTTCAACTAAGATACATGCTAAAAAGCTAAAGTTGTAGATAACTTGTGAAAAAAAATAATCTAACGTGTAATGTTTAATCATAGTTGTTTTATTCGCAACAAAATTTCATTTTATGATGCATGAAATTGGTCAAGTATATAAACATGTGGTCAAATAACAACATGAAAGCAAATTTTTTTTTAGTCATGAAAATATTTTAACACAAAATAACTATAAGGATTCCAATCAATATAATGTAATACTAATTTCATCTTCAAGCTTTGGTTGTTGTTTAAATGTACACGATACCAAGTATTTTCAATTTCATAGTTAAAAGATAAAACAAAATAAAAAGGAACGTTCAAAATGCAATAAAACAATAAAGAGATGATATCATGAAATGGACATTGTAATTATAAAAAATGTGTTTACATGTCCACTGATGTCTTGTATGGCATTCCTAAAACATTTTCTTGCCCAAAATAACCATAAGGTGGAAGAATAACAACATTAAAAACCATAGTAATCCCTACTAGAAGCATTTCCAAAGTTGATGGTTCATGTTACTGAAGGATATCTAACAACGAATGAATCATATCCAAGACATGCTCTGCATTATTTCTCCATCCTTTCTACAATCACATTTCCTGTAACCTACCCACAACAGAGTCAAGTAATAATCAAATGAAGGCATTGGCACTTGTTTTTGTCTTTTATATCTATAAAATTTAAACCTGATTTGTTTCAGGAACATATTAATTCATATTTAAAGCCTTTTGGACATATGAGAAGGTATCAATCAAGTAGGACATCATAAAAATCGACCTCAATGAGGTCCTCAAACAATTTCTACAATATCTATATTTTTCTTGCTATGATATCTTAGGTAGAAAAAAGAACATATATGCAAAACAAAAATCCATATATTACTTATGTTCAAACTCTGTATATGGTGTATTCTTAGACATATTTTTAAGATGTTCTTCTGCCTTTACCAAAGCAAACTGTAGCTTGGTTAAAATTTGTATCCTTTCATTCATCTTCAATTTCTGCAAGATAAATGTCACAAATTATTCTCCCATTTCTCAACATGCTACATATGATAAATTTAAAGTTTCATAGAACCAAGAGAAAACCCTTTTCTAACCAAACCAAACAAACAAACAATGCCTCTAATCAAACTTCATTCTATTATCAACAAATGAAAAGAGTGGACCATTTTTGCTGCTTGAATTTTCCTATTTTTGTTATGAAATTGCTCGAGCTTCAAGAACCAACAAATGTGAGGGAAGTTGTCAATGTGAAAAAACTTATGTTGACCTTTGTAGACTTCTTCAAAATGATGTAAATTAGCCACTTATGGCTGCTTTTCACTTGTTCCATCTCAAACAATATAGACCCAAAGGTGTATCCCACTGAAGTTCAAGCGAACCAAAATTTGACTCCCGTCATTCCTTCCCTGTACATAAGCAACATTGTTAAGTATTAGTCGTGATTATTATGTCAAAATGTATTTTAAACATAAAGGATCTATTTATGAACTTAATATATGACATTTAAAATATAAAATTAAAATTAAAAATAATTTAATTTATTTTAAAGAAAATATTTTAATATTTATTTTATATACATATAGGAATGTTCTAGAACCATATGGGATGTCTCCTTTCACTTATATCATCTTAAACATTCCATACCAAAAGGTGCTTCCCACTCATACATAGAGCATGCCATGGTGAACCAGTTGTGTTATAGCTATCAATCTGCATGTTCATAGAAACATATCATGAGATGTAAAAAGTAAAGTGAAAATATGGAACAAATGTTCAAGAAAACAAAGCTAAGCTTTTCTATGAAAAAGAAAAAAATGCATTCTCCAAAAATCCCAACGCTAGGGAGTGATCCAGGAAGGTAATTGTTGTAGGGTATGCAAAAGATGCATTTTGATGTTGCTTGTGCCCAAAATAGGGCAGGAGTTGGTGTTACTTTTAAAACCAAGTTTGTGCCCAAAATTGGCTAGAGTTGGTGTTGCCTTGAAATCCTTACTGGAGAATTGCAATAATTCTATATCATATTTCAATTTGAACGCACCAATAATGTCCCAATTGATGAAGCATCTATGTTTGTTCTGAAACAAGAACAAGAAAATTTTAGCTCCATCCCCACCACCACAAAATCATAATTGGATATAGGGTTATATGGCTAGAAATGTTTGAAAGTGATACGAACAAATTCATTTCTGACAAAATTTATGATCAAGTTGGGCTAGTTTTGGTGAGGAATTGAACGTGTTGTAGTGGAAAATCTTGTTTTGAAAAATTTTCACACCTACAATATGTTTATATTTCCTTGCAATCGTGGTTAGAAAGATACGATAATGTTTGAGGGCTTACAAATTGTTACATGTTAGTTGATCCTTGCTTATCTGGGATCATTTGGGTTATAAGGAGAAGCCGTCAAAGTGGCACACAATGACAAAAAAATAAGCTAGAAAACTAAATACTTATCGAAGAAATCAACTAAAAAAATTCTAGAAATGAAAGTGATGATTGAAGATTTAGAAAATATGATCCTTAGATGGGCATTAGAGGACATTGTAAACAAAAATTTCTTGCAAAACAAACATCGAGGAAATGGAAGAAAGCTTGAATTCATAAGAGCTTGGGGCGGCTTGTGCATTGCCTATGTGTTCCACTTGTTTCAATAAGTTTGAGAAAAGTAATTAAACAAGGTAGCCTGCCTTTGCTAACTTCTATCGATACATGTCTTTCATTTGCTATAAATGATGGTGTTGTTGAGAGGTTGGTTATTTTAAATCTTAGTAATGAGAACTCAAGTATGGTTATTGAAGGGATTTCATGGAACACTTTTTGAAGACATTTTTTGTTAATTTTACGTGGTGGAAATCTCTCATATTTCTAGCAGTCACATGAATCTAAGTTGGTTGGGGATGAGTTGCTTCAAATAAGATATCTGCTTGGATGGCAAACTTCTCTTTCACAACTTACTAGAACCTATGATTCACACCTTGATTCATTTATAACCTATCCAAGAACAACTTTTCTTAGACCATTAGTTCTTTTGAAAAAAAATTAACAATGGTTTTTCCAAATTACTGCATTAGTGAAGGCTCACTACTTTGGGTAACTTGACTAGTCATAAGGAATTTCAGAATTAATAACCATCATTTTTGCGTTCAACCGAAAGATTCAAGAAATAAATGGATTTCCTTTCAATGATGGATTTATGGCTAGGGAGTGATCTAAGAAGGTAATTCTTGTAGGGTATGAAAAACATGCATTTTGATGTGGCTTGTGCCCAAATTAGGGCAAGCACTAGTATTACTTTTAAAACCAAGTTTGTGCCTAAAAATTGGCTAGAGTTTTTGTTGTCTTGAAATCCTCACTGGAGAATTGCAATCACTCTATATCATATTTCAATTTGAATTCACCAATAATGTCCCAAATTATGAAGCCTTTGTGTTTGGTCTACAAAAAGAACAAGAAATTTTCAACTCCCTCCCCACCACCACAAATATAGAATTAGATATAGGGTTATATAGCTAGATATGTGGAAAGTGATACGAACAAAATTTTCATTTTTGACCAAATTTATGATCAAGTTGGGATAGTTTTGTAGAAATTTGAATAACTGTTAAATTATTCATCGAGATTAACCTGATCACACACTATTTGAGCTTCATGCATAATACATAACCTCTTCTACTATTGATCATCAATTTGCGGAAATATAAACAATCGCATGCGCACATTAAAACCATAAAAAATCACACATATAAACATAGTATTTATGGGAAATATTAAAGCTGAAAACCCCCAACTATCTGTATATTATAATGATAGAGATCATGTAACAATCATTGTACAAACTCCTCACAAGCTCTCAGTACAATCTCGAATTGTTGCACACTACACAAGCTCAGATCATACAAAACACATGCTCCAATCTGCTCCACCTATTAGCCAGCCTCTACTGCGCAATCCAATATGGATAATTTACTAGATCAAGGTTCAAATCCCACTGGTATGTACTGTGCAATCCTCATTGGATTCTCCATCAATGTGTGTGCAAATCTCATGCACCGGTATAGTCACAACTGATAGTCACACTTGTTATTTCACCTACCTCTTCATAGGTCTCCACTGAAACTGTCCATGCACTGCAGTTAACTGATGTATTCTTTAGTTGATTTATGAGTTTATAATTAGTGAATTAATTAACAATTAATTCACACCACTCTCACTAATTGTATCAATCAGTTAGACTAGATACAAACTAGCTCAACTAAGTTAAACTGAACACAACTCCATTAAATGTCTCATCAACTCCACCAAACTCTGTCACATGAGTTCTAACTGAAGTCAACCATGCAATAGCTCCACTAAACCCTAGGAATAGTGTAATTCCTTCTTTCAGCTGCATGTGCCACATATGTGACTCAAACTGAAGTGCTCCAAGAGGATAAGATAATGTTTAGAGTCCAAATATTATTAAGAGCTAATAATATTCGACATATCTATTTTTAGACTGGAAATCTAAAAATACATTCCGCCCAGTATGTCTGAAAATAGAAGTCCATCTATTTTTTCCAACTTGACCAACCATCCACAAATAGCATCCTGCAACTCATAGAACATGATCCATATGTCTAAAAATAGACAGTCTAAAAATAGACTTTGTGCCAAAAATAGCCTGCGGGCCCACTTAGTGAAGGCGACTTCTTTCCACTAAGATCCTCATCTTGTTGCAATCTCAACACTCCCTCTCAAAAAGATAAGGATTATCTACAACCCCTATCCTGCCCCTGTGGTATTCGAATTTTCTCCTGGTGAGCGCCTTCGTCAAGATATCAGCATCTTGATCCTCCATAGGAATGTATGAAAGTAACATGATTCTCCGCTGCACACAATCTCTGATATGATGATACCGGGTGTCAATGTGTTTAGATATGTCATGAAATACTGGATTAACCGAGATTTTGATGCAACTCTGATTATCACAATAAGTCACAGTAGGCTCTAAGTGTGAACCGAACAACCCGACCAGGATCTTCCTCATCCATATAGCCTCACATGCAGCCAAACTCGCTGCCATATACTCGGCCTCTGTCGAACTGAGTGCCATGGATCTATACTTCATGTTGTACCAAGAAACTATTGTCGACCCGATACTGAAAATCCCTCCAGATGTGCTCTTTCTTTCCGTTGGGCTCCCTGTCCAATCTGCATCTGTGAAGCCACACAGCTTCACCTCATCCGACTGTCTGTACCACAATCCATATCCTGATGTGCCTTTGAGATAACACAATACATGCTTGCCCACCTTACAAAAGAGCTTGGTAGGCTTAACCATAGCTTGTGAAAGCTGGTTAACTGCATAACATATATCGGGTCGTGTATTGATCAGATACATAAGCGACCCCACCAACTGTCGATAAACAGTGGCATCCACTACCTCCGCTGAAGTAGCATCCTCCTTCCTCCAACCACCAGGAAGAGGAGTATCAACAGGCTTGTAGCCATGCATGTTGAACTTCTCCAGTATCTCCCCGGGCATACTTGCCTAAGAAAAAGCAGGTCCATCCTTCTTGTTGCCAAATTTCCAATCCCAAGAAATAATGAAGGAGGCCCAAGTCCTTCATCTCAAACTCTTTTGCAAGATCCTCCTTGCATGAGAGTATCAATAGCTCATCACCTATCAAAATCAAATCATCTACATAAATTACAATGATCAACAACTTACCCTCCACCACAATCTGGTATAGGTTCGGATTCGCCTCACTCTTGGAGAATCCAAGTCCGGTGAAATAACTGTCTATCCGTGTGTACCAAGCACGAGGTGCTTGCTTCAACCCATACAACGCTCTCTTGAGCTTGCAAACATGTGACTCGCTGCTGAAGATCTAGAAACCTTCAGGCTGCTCTATGTACACCTCCTCCTCAATGACTCCGTTGAGGAACGTAGTCTTCACATCCATCTGATGAATGTGCCACCCCATCTGCGCTGAGAGAGCAAGAATATCCCCTCTATCTGTGAAAAGCCTCGGGAAAAAAATCTTGCCTTGTACTTCTCCACACTCCTGTCAGCTTCCTGCTTCACTTTGTAGATCCATCTCGAACCCACCACTGATTTCCCCTCCGGCCTCAGGACAATCTCCCATGCATTTTTTCTGACAATTGAATCATACTCTTCCACTATGGCATCTACCCATGCGGGGTCCTCCACAGCTTCCTCGAAAGAGGATGGCTCTGTCACGATACACTTGCTCACAAGAGCCATGTATCCAGTATACCGGTCAGGTGACTGTCTCTATCTACACTGTGTTGTAGGTGGTCCTACAACCTTCTCTACATCTTGAGCCAGTCGCTCAACTTTTGTAGTGTGCTTCCAGCCTCTGATGGTTGGTGCTGCATGAGTGGTCTCTTCCACTCCATGAACCTCCTCTTATGGCTGATCCACATCTTGAGGCTCATCCTTAGGAACTAATAGCTCCTCCTCTGCATGCAA
The DNA here is from genome assembly GCA_034641835.2 of Pinus albicaulis. Lineage (NCBI taxonomy): Eukaryota > Viridiplantae > Streptophyta > Pinopsida > Pinales > Pinaceae > Pinus > Pinus albicaulis. The sequence goes on along the minus strand of CM076581.1, from coordinate 869,294,973 downwards.
GTGTGGATCCCTCTCAAGCGAACACTTCATGGCTTTCTCCTCCTGAAATTTGATATCCCGTCGCACAACAGTCTTGCGATTGTTTGGAAAATACACGTGGTTGTGAGGCGTATAGTGTACACAAAAATATCCCAACCTCTGCGGTGGCTCCCGGCTCTTCACAGCATCCTTCGTCATGAATGTAAACGAGGTGAACCAAAAATCCTCAAATAGGAAATATCAAGCGTCTTACTAGAAAATGCCTCCTCGGGTGTACTCATGCCGTATCCTGTGAGGACAACGGTTACGCACATATACTGCCGTGTGCATGCCCTCACTTACAAAGTGAATAGCTGAAACACGATCATGCAACATCGCCGTGCAACACCCACGATCGTTATGTTCTTCGCTCGCTTAACCATTTTGTTTTGTTGTGGGTTATGAGGTGTTATGAGCTCTCTTTGAATTCCTTCTACGTGCAAAATTCGGGCATCCAATGAGAAGATGGTCACCACCATTGTCACTCCTTAGAGCCTTCACTTGCTTCCCCGATTCTTTCTCAACCAGTGCCTTGAACTCACAGAACTTTGAGTATGTCTCGCTCTTCTTCTGCACGAAAAAGATCCAGCACTTACGAGAAAAATCATAAAAAAATATCACATAATACCTGTGCTTTGCTGTCGAAGCTACTGAGAAAGGTCCACACACGTCTGTGTGAATTCTCTCAAGGATCTTCGTGGCGCGACTATCCTTCTCGTGAAAAGTGGCTTTCACAAATTTAAAGCTTTCCCAGGTACACCTTGCCCTTTCGCGGCGGCTGCGGGGGTGCCCTTTAGGAAGCCCAGTAGAAATCTGCTGCAGTATCTTCAAAGCTCCATGGTGAAGGTGGCCCAATCTCCAGTGCCACAACTCGCCATCATCTGGGCTCACCACTCCTTCTACCTTGCCTGCCATTGCTGCATAGCCATCTACCTGCAATTGATAAAGGTTCTTAACTCGAACCCCTATCCTCCAGGTTTCACCGGTTGCCTTACTGTGCAGGAAAGCCTTTACCTCGCTAAAGACAACATCATATCCCTTTTCTTCTAACATCACCACGGACGAAGTATTCTTGATCACGGAACATGCATCACTTCCTTCAATATGAAGGGTTTACCAGACTCCCTCTCAAAGGAAATGGTACCGATACTGGTCGCACTGTATCTACCATCATCGCCCATCTCGATGTGCACTCCAAGATCTTTCTCATCTAGATCAGTAAACAAATCTCGATCTCCTGTCATGTGAAAAGACACACCACTGTCCAGAAACCATACTGATCCTGCCACACTTGAGACCAAGCATGCGATCAGCTAAAAATCCATCTCAAACTACGAGGCTAAGGCCTCTCCAGCTGCAGATCTAGCAGTCTGCTTATTTTTCTTCTTCTGCAGACAATTTGTGGCATAATGTCCGTGTTGGTGACAGTGAAAGCACTTCACCTTGGACATGTCCTGCTTCTTGCCTTTCGCACCAGAATGAGAAGATTTCTTTCTCTTCCCATTCTTTGCTTTGGCAGCCAAAGTGAAATTCTCTTCATCAGAGTTCTTTGATGATGATCTGTCCCTGGTACTCCGCCTTATCTCCTCTTGCACAAGATCCGACCAAAGTCGCTCCCATCCTGGAAATTTCTCCCGACCATTGACAGAGTCCTGATAGGAATGCCAACTCTTCGGAAGCCCAAGGAGAGCCAAGCTCACAAAGTCCTCATCATCTATAGTCACCCCCACACTTCCCAGCTCATCCCTGCATTGGGTGAACTTTGCGAGGTACTTGGGCATACTGTCGCCTTTCTCCATCTTTATGTTTCCGAGTTTATCCTTGAGCACAAACTTCCTCTGGTCGCTCTTGCTTTGGAATAAATCTGTCAAGGCTTTCCACATCAAGAATGGAGAAGCCTTACCATGAAGGCTGGACACTATGTGATCCTTCTCGCCCTCCAATAGAATCTTTCGACACTTTGCTGTCTTCTTTTGCCAAGCCTCAATTACAGCAGCATCGCTAGAAGTAGGCTTTGGGACTTCAGCATCTATGAACTCCTTCAACCCATTGTCATCTAGCACTGCCTCCATCCTATCCTTCCATGCAATATAATTCAAGCTTCCCTCAAGGGCATACTCCAATCGCAATCCGCTGAAAGACATATCAAATTTGACACCAAGAAAACACTGCTGCAAATTCGAATTCCACCAGCACAAAACTCAACCGCTTCAATGTTCTGCAATTGCTCCAATTATCAATATCGTTCTGATACCATGTAGAAATTTGAATAACTGTTAAATTATTCACTGATATTATCCTGATCACAAACTATTTGAGCTTCATGCATAATACATAACCTCTTCTACTATTTATCATCAATTTGCAGAAATATAAACAATCGCATGCGCACATTAAAACCATTAACAATCACACATATAAACACAATATTTATGGGAAAGCTTAAAGCTGAAAACCCCCAACTATCTATATATTATAATGATAGAGATCATGTAACAATAATTGTACAAACTCCTCACAAGCTCTCAGTACAATCTCCAATTGTTACACACTACACAAGCTCAGATCATACAAAACACATGCTCCAATCTGCTCCACCTGTTAGCCTGCCTCTACTGCGCAATCCAATATGGATAATTACTTGGATCCAGGTTCGAATCCCACTAGTATGTACTGCACAATCCTTATTTGCATCTCCATCAATGTGTGTGCAAATCTCATGCACCAGTATAGTCACAACTGATAGTCACACTTGCTCTTTCACCTACCTCTCCATTGGTCTCCACTGAAACTGTCCATGCACTGCAGTTAACGGATGTATTCTTTAGTTTATTTATGAGTTAATAATTAGTGAATTAATTAATAATTAATTCAAACCACTCTCACTAATTGTATCAATCAGTTAGACTAGATACAACTAGCTCAACTAAGTTAAACTGAACACAACTCCATTAAATGTCTCATCAACTCCACCAAACTCTGTCACATGAGTTCTAACTGAAGTCAACCATGCAATAGCTCCACTAAACCCTAGGAATAGTGTAATTCCTTCTGTCAGCTGCATGTGCCACATCCAGGCATCAAACTGAAGTGCTCCAAGAGGATAAGATAATGTTTAGAGTCGAAATATTATTAAGAGCTAATAATATTCGACATATCTATTTTTAGACTGGCAATCTAAAAATAGATTCCGCCCAGTATGTCTAAAAATAGAAGTCCATCTATTTTTCCCGACTTGACCAACCATCCACAAATAGAATCCTGCAACTCATAGAACATGATCCATATGTCTAAAAATAGACATAGTCTAAAAATAGACTTTGCGCCAAAAATAGCCTGCGGGCCCACTTAGTGAAGGCGACTTCTTTCCACTAAGCTCCTCATATTTTTGCAATCTCAACAAGTTTTGGAAAGAACTTGAACATGTTGTAGTGGAAAATATTGTTTTGACCATTTTTCACTCCTACAATATGTTTCTATTTCATTGGAATTGTGGTTATAAATATGCATTAATGTTTAAGGTCTTGCAAATTGTTACATGTTAAGTGAGCCTTTATTATTTGGGATCATTTGGATTATAAGGAGAATTCATTGGAATGGTGCACAATGGAAAAAGAAGAAGCTAAAATACTAAATACTGAGTGAAGAAATTAACTAAAAAAATTGTAGAAATGAAAATGGTTATTGAAGACTTAGAAAATATAATCCTGAGATGAGCATTATAAACAAAAATTTCTTGCAAAACAAGCATTGGGGAAATGGAACAAATCTTGGAGGAAAAATAGCTTAGGATGCTTGTGCATTTCGTATGTGTTCCAATTGTTTCAATCAGTGTGGGAAAAGTAATTAAACAAGGTAGCCTAAATTTATTACCTTCTTTCAATACATGCCTTTCATTTGTTGGAAACGATGGTGTTGTGGAGAGGTTGGTTATTTTAAATTCTAATAATGAGAACTCAAGTGTGGTTATTGAAGGGATTTCATGAAAACTTTTGGATGACCTTTTTTGTTAATGTTAAGCGGTGGCAAGCTCTCATAGTTTTAGCAGTCACAACTTACTAGAACCTATGATTAAAACCTTGATTCATTTGTAACCTATCCTAGAATAACTTTTCTTGGAACCTCAGTTCGTTTGTTAAAAAAATTATCAGTGGTTTTTCTAAATTGTTGCATTAGTGTAGGCTCGCTACTTTGGGTAACTTGACTGGTGATAAGAAGTTTCAGAGTTAATAACCATAAGCTTTGTGTTCAACCTAAAGATTCAAGAAAAAAAGGATTTCCTTTCAATGATGGATTGACGGCTAGGGATTGATCCAGGAAGGTAATTCTTGTAGGGTATGTAAAAGATGCATTTTGATGTGGCTTGTGCCCAAATTAGGGAAAGAGTTGGTATTACTTTTAAAACCAGGTTTGTACCCAAAATTAGCTAGAGTTGGTGTAGTCTTGAAATCCTAACTGGATAATTTCAATCATTATATATCATATTGCAATTTAAATGCATCAATAATGTCCCAAATTATGAATCCTTTGTGTTTGTTCTGCAACAAGTACAAGAACGTTTTAGCTCCCTCCACACCACCACAAAAAATAATTGGATATAGGGTTATATGGCCACATATGTGGAAAGTGATATGAAAAAAATTCACTTTTGACCAAATTTATGATCACTTTGAGCTAGTTTTGGAAAGAACTTGAACTTGTTGTAGTGGAAAATATTTTTTTTACTATTTTTCACTCCTACAATATGTTTATATTTTGTTGAAAGGGGAGGCATGGATGCCGAGGCGGCTAAGTTGGAGGTGGACGGGGTGGTTGTGGTGGTTAAGGAGGCTATCATGGTTGTAGAGGTGGTTGGATTAGTTGAACATGTTAGGTATAAGTTTGTTGATTAAGTCAATGTTGAGCTAAGACGCTACCAGGAAGGTTTCCTAGAAATTTTGTTGGCCTACCAAGAGGAAAAGGAGATACAAAAGCAATAGGTAAATGATGATATTGAGAGACAAAACTTTGACAGACACTGGATTAAGAAAATATTCCAAATACCTTATCACCAGAGGATGTTGGTGGAGTCAGTGAGATAGATGGAGTATGCTGAAAATACATACAAAATATAAGATGAAAAGTTGATGTTTGTGGAGATGCTTGCACAACTTAGGGTCTGTGGGGCTGAAAATGGTGGAGGCATGGGAGGAATAGGTGGAGGAGGTTTTTTTTGAAAAAATGGTCTCATTGGACATTATAAAATTAGTTGAGACAATAGCCCATGGACTAATTGAAGTATCAAAAGGAGGGCGAGGAGGGGTGGCTGGGGCAATGAAACCATAACTAGTTGGTCATTGTTGTTCTTAATGGAGTTGTACAGGTGGAGGTGGATAGAGAGGAACCTATAAGAGAGAATGAGTAGTGGAGGGAGGTAATGGTGGCACCACACTAATATTCATGTTGCTTCCTATCCCTTCCATCTATTAATCTTTTGGATTAGTTGGTTTTTTATCTCTTCGAAGCAATGGTGGAACTGCACTATTTGTAGCAGAGTAAAATTACTGGAAAGATGAACCTGAAGGAAGAGGAGGTTGGAAATCGCTTGTGGAATGTATGTAAGAATATGCATGGATAATATTGTATTCCACCACTTGAGGAGTTACACCAGAAGGAACTATTGGAGGTGGTCACAAAGGTGGCAGTGGTGGTGCAAGTAAAGGACCTTTCTATTCAAAATGAGGTTGGGTTATAGTTAACATCGAGCCAAGACCAACCCATGGTTGATTGGATATGTGATGAATAATAGGTAAAGTCATAGTCCCCTATTATCCTACTTGCATAACTCTCGATACAGGTATTTGATCATAAAATTTTATTGTCATCTCTGGTGGTTTAAGTGTAATAGGTGTCTCATAGAAATTAGATGTTATGGACATCAAATTTCATATTCTGTTATCAAATTTCTCTCAAGGGAAAGTTGTTTCTCCTCTTGGAATTTTCTTTCCTTTTCCTTTGTCTCTAGTAAGGCTTTCATGTTTGACAATACTACCCTCAGGTTGTGTAACAGGGCAGCTAGAAACTGGGCCTATAGAATTAAATCCTTCAACTATTTTCATTTTTGTGTCCTTGCTCACTGGAATAAAATGTGGAGAACTACCAGGATTATGTTTTGCATCATCAACAAGAGATTTGAGTGAATTCTCTCCAAGTAATTTCACTAATGCATATGGAAGAAAGTCATTAGACTGTGGGAACTGCAACAAGTCTTCAGATTCAGAAATAACTTCCAACTTAATATTGATTTCTTGTAATTCATCTTCGAGATGAAACTTTAATTCTCTATATTTATTATTTTGAACAACACCGATCTCAGTCTTAGATAGCAGTGTTTGCACAAGTTTCTGTAGGTTTTCACTAGCTGAAGCTATTGGCTGTTGGAATTCCTGTTGTATAGCCATAAATTCATCCACATGAATAGATGATGGCCTACCACTAGTAGACCCTCCATGCTAAATATAGTTCGCTTTAATGTGTCACTTTCATTCGGATTATGTGACTTGATTAGAAGGTCAAGAATTTTTTGGCTTGACAGAAACAATTTACAAGAAGAAAATGAAAATCTTAGTATATTAAAATATAGAAAAATAGTAAAAGCTGGTGGAACATAGGAAAATTACTTAATAAAAAAAACATGAACCAAAACCTTACCTTGATAAAGATGTTAGTTTGTTTGAACCAGACATATTTGTGGCACTATCAAATAAAGATGAGTTTGTAGAAGCATAACCTATAGAAAAACCTTTAGGATCTCCTCCTCCCAGATGTTCTCTTAAATTGGTTTGTAAATTTGAATTAAGAACATCCTGCAAAAGAAACAACTACTTACTACAAAAGGGCTACAAACAAATCAAGCACATGATATCAATCTAAGCACGAAGTATTTTGAATTGAGGTAAAAGGATGCACAATATTTACAAATTGAAATTCTTAAAAGGATCCAAAGAATTCATAGATTATATATTTCTTTCAAGTTCAAATAGATTGAATAAATTTAATACCTCTCCTATGTGCATAGTATTGTTTTGTGAGCATGTCCTTACCATGTTTGACTGCGCAAAGTTTGCCTGTTCAAGCCACTTTTTCCCTTAAGAATCCATGTTCACTATTCCTCTCAGAGATGAGTCTTGTTTAACACTTTTTGCAAGCCACTTGTTCATTGAATCCATTCCTACTTCCTGTTGGAGCATGTGCCAAGGGGGCATTCTTAGCATATCATTTCCATAATTTTCACTTGAACCAGTACTCATTTTACTTATTCAGCTCGCACTTAATGAAAAAATATCTAATCCACAAGGTGAAACCCAAGTAGGAACTACTAGAATAGTCACCATTGTCACCAAATCAACCTATCCTCTCTTTTTTGGTTGACCCTAGAATCAGAATATGCATCAAAATCATAATACATTGTATGCAAACCCTTTACTATACTTGGAAATAATACTTACCTTAAGGACTACATACATTTTTCTTTCATGATCAATGGAGGCTGATTCAAAGCCGCCTTCTTGATCTCATATTCTTATGAATTTGAGAGAAAAAAATTTGAGGAAAGGACAGATTAGTCAGTATGAAATTTGAGGGTCTGAACTATGTCAGACAAGCCCAAATTTTGAGGAGATATTATGGGTTGAGGGTAGGGAGATCAAAGAAGATTTATCAAGAATGTGGCTTAAATTTTAGTGGTTAAATTTTTGTGGCACATATTCCCAGGTCTGTAAATTCTGAACAAAGGTATGAATTTCAAGGTAGAGAGAGCTAGAAAGTGTGGCACGAGTTTCTAGAACAATGACTTGAAAATCAAGGAAGCTGGCATGAAATTCAAGGGATGAGATAAGTTCTTTGAAGTGATTTAATTTTGTGTACAAATTTCCCGAGAAAGCAAAATAAAAGTCTCCTTAATGCTGGTTTTCCCCTTGTGGGTTTTTCCATGGTCAAAGTTGACCAAAAACCCTAGTGTCTTATTTGTGTGAATGCGCGTTTCCATTTTCTATCAGCTGAAAAGAAAAAGTGTAGTGGTAGTCTTGGTTTGTTCTTTTAAATTTGGATTAAAGTTTATATATATCAATATGATGCGGGTCTATGGTTATTAAACCATATGCAAAGAAATTGAAACAAGGAAGGGATTTTGGAAACCAAAATTTTCTACACTCGTAAATTTAGAGCAACATTTAAGTTTTTAACTAGTTGCATCAAGAGAAGCAAGGTGCATTCTAGAGCTTAGGATTGAATAGATTGTAATGTCTATCCCATTTGGCCTCCCCATCATATGTTGGTTCAATATTATATTTTACACACACACAGATATATATATATATATATATATATATATATATATATATATATATAGACACACACACATTATGGTAATCAAATCATATTAACCTTTGGAAGAAGAGAAATCTAATGAAATTTTTGGTATCCTCTCATTTTTTGTTGACCCTAGAATCAAAATATGCATCAAAACCCTAATACATTTTATGCAAACCCTTTACAAACACTATACTTAGAAAGCATACTAACCTTAAGGACTACATACCTTTTTCTTTCATGATCACTAGAGGCTGCTTCAAAGCCTCCTTCTTGATCTCACAATCCTGGGAATTCGAGGGCCCAAAATTTGAGGAAAGGACAGATCAGTCAGTGTGAAATTTGAGTGTCTGAACTATGTTAGACAAACCCAAATTTTGAGGAGATATTGTGGGCAGAGGGCATTCAAATCAAAGAAGAATTTTAAAGCCTGTGGCTCAAATTTCAATGGTTAAATTGATAATTGTGGCACATATTCCCATGTCTATAAATTCTAAATAGAGGTATGATTTTAAGACAGAGAGTGCTAGAAAGTGTGGCATGAGTTTCCAGAACAACTTGAAAATCAAGGAAGCTGGCATGAAATTCAGGGTATGAGATAAGTTCGTTGAAGGGATTTAATGTTGTTTACAAATTTTCTGAGAAAACAAAATAAAAGTATTCTTAACACTGATTTTCCCCTTGTGGGTTTTTCCAGGGTCAAAGTTGACCAAAAACCCTAGTGTCTTATTTCTGTGAATGCTTGTCTCTATTTTCTATCAGTTGAAAAGAAAAAGTGTAGTGGTAGTCCTGTATTTTTCTTTAAAATTTGCATTAAAGTTTATATTTATTAGTTTGATGTGGGTCTATGGGAATTAAACCATATGCAAAGAAACTGAAACAAGGGAGGGCTATTGGAAACCAAAATTTTCTACACTCGTAAATTTAGAGAAAAATATAAGTTTTTAGCTAGTTGCATGAAGAGAAGCAAGGTGCATTCTAGAGCTCAATATTGAAGAGATTGTAATTTCTATCCCATTTGGTCGTCCCACCATATGTTGGCTGAATATGATATTTTACACAAATCTTTATACACACACACACACACACACACACACATTCATTCAGGTAATAAAATCATATCAACCTTTGGAAGAAGAGAAACCTAATGCAAGTTTTGGTATCCTTTCACTTTTGGTTGACCCTAGAATTAGAATATGCATAAGAATATGCATCAAAACCCTAATACATTTTATGTAGACCCTTTATAAATAATATACTTAGAAAGCATACTTACCTTAAGGACAATAGAACTTTATCTTTCATGATCATTGGAGGCTGCTTCAAAGAATTCTTCTTCATCTCGCAGTCTTGGGCATTCGAGGGCCCAAAATTTAAGGAAAGGATAGATCAATCAACGCGAAATTCGAGGGTTTGAACTATGTCAGTCAGACCCAAATTTTGAGGACATATTCTGGGTAGAGGGTTCACAAATAAAAGAATATTTGTCAAGCTTGTGGCTTGAATTTCAGTGGTTAAATTGCTAACTATGGAACATATTCTCAAGTCTATAAATTCTGAACAGAGGTCTGATTTTCACGGAAGGGAGTGGTAGAAAATGTGATAGGAGTTTCCATAACAATAGCTTCAAAATCAAGGAAGTAGGGATGAAATTCAAGGTATGAGATAAGTTATTTGAAGTGATTTAATGTTCTGTACAAATCTTCTTATAAAGAAAAATAAAATTATCCTTAACACTAGTTTTCCCCTCGTGGGTTTTTCCAGGGTCAAAGTTGACCAAAAACCCTGGTGTCTTATTTGTGTGAATGCTTGTCTCTATTTTCTAACAACTGAAAATAAAAAGTGGAGTGGTAGTCTTGTATTTTTATTTTAAATTTTCATTAAATTATATATATATCGGTATGATGTGGGTCTATGGGCATGTTGAAGCCTAGAAAATCTCTGCTTCAAACATCGGGGAAAACCACCCGGTCGGGACCTTAAGGCAGCTCCTTTTCCGTTTGGTATGGTGGCTCCGACTGGATTTAAAGGACCAGAGTCCTTGTGACTAAATGGATTGGATTGGATGGGTTGAAATGCGACTAAATTAACTGAAATAAAACTATCTAATTTAAGCTAAATACTGATAAAGAAATTCTAATACTAACCCGGGTAACTATATGTGAATACAACTTAGGATTGTTCCAATTCAACAATAACCATGAAAATGTATTATTAATTAAATTGAAATGTGCAGAAACAAATAAAGATAACTCTGTTTAAGAAATTAAACAGAGTTGTATTAGCATATTGCATTCATCATTATATACCATCTACATGTAATTATGAAAAATAACGTTTCAATTATACTCAGAAATGATATATAAAAGGAAGCGTTATAAAAACAAATATACATATAAATGATAGCAATTTTAGAATGAATATCATAAGACAAAAGAAATCAACAGTAAACAGATAGAAATACCTTGTTCATCTTGATGACTTTCAGATGCAATCTGATACTCTATCTCGTAACTATGATGCAAAATCAAATTCCAAGGTACAGAAATGCAACACTTCAAAGATAATTTCGCATGAAAATCACCAGATGTGATCCTTTTTAAATATATATAAGAAAATGGAGTACAAAAATGCAATCTCCAAGTCCAAAAATATTAAGATCCAGGACCCCTCTCTAAATGCATGAGAGGGGTTTAAATACTACTTAACTAACTCTAAAAATAGTTTATTACAAAAATTAGGGATTCGGTTCAATGACCGTCCTTTTCCTAGGCTAAAATACAGTGAAATTAAAACTAAATCTATCTATCTATGAATTTGATCTTTAAGCTTGCAGGCATCTAGCATAGTTTTGAGAAGAGGCGGTTGACCGACTTCGGAATTTAACTGTCCTGAAAAGACAGAGTCGGCAAGCATAGGAGCAATCTTCTCTGTGGCATTGATGATATAGTTAAGTGCACTGTGCTGACTGTGTGGCTTCACCAAGTACATCCAGTATGAGTCCCAATTCAATCTTGTCATCCCTTGGATGGATTTTGCTCTTTCTTCTGCCTTTTGCCTCCATTCTGTTTGCAGTTGATTTACCTGTGGGAGATATCCTGGAACAGTTTCTGGTATTAAATTAGCTTTGTGTAAATTGTCATTTACACAATCAGTGAGAGTGTTTGCCGCTGTAGACGCCATCTCTGTTGCCTTTTCTTCCCTTCTGATTTGTGCATCCCAGTTGTTAAACAATATTTCTTTATGGTTTTCATTAATGATGGGTGCACCAGCTTTTCTGCCTTCTTCTGTCTTTTGCCATGCCAGATAATCATTGATCTTTTCATTAATCAAATCATAATAATTTCGTAAATATACGACATGATTTGTGATTTTATCGCTCTCTTGGCACAAAGAATTCCATTGTGAGATTTTTTGGCAGAAAACTTCCTCTTGCTGCAGTAGTTGATTGTTCAAAGAGATGGTTTCTGAAATGAATTCTGGAAGCTTAGGATCATCTTTATGCTGATCTTGGATAATCTGTATTTTCTTGTCTTTATCAGCCAATATTTTTTGATGTCCTATTTGCATTTCTTGAAGTTGTTGTTGTAACTCTTCAAGTTTCAATTGTGCTTCCTTATTGGCCTGTACCTGTTGCAATTGTTGTTGCAGAGCTTTTACCTGTTCTTCTTTTTCATTCAACAAAAGTTGTATCTCATCTGCTTTATCAATTGTTGCAGAAGCATAAGCTCATGTTATTTGAGATAACTTAGTGAGATTATGAGTAGGCTCTGTGGCAGGATCTTTCCATAAAACATCTACTTGTTCTACTTCAGTAGCAATTGCACTTTCTATTTTTCTCTTTTTTCTCTGTCTCTTCACTACTGCTTTGTATTTTGGGCTGTAGAATACATCCAGAGGAGGAATGTCCTCTACATTAAGTACAATTTCAGAGGAGGGTGTGATTGGTATGTGCTCTGTCACTGTGGCTGTGCTGCTTGTTCCTGTGCTCAAAACTTTGGTTGTTTGGACAGGGGTCTGTACATTCTGTCCTTCTATATTAATCAATTGATTAAAGGTTTCCCATTCTTTGTCTAACTCAATGGTGACTGGTTGTTGCTGTACATTGGTTGGAGGAGGATTTGTCTGTTGAGGAGTCAAAATTTTCTGTTGAGTAAGTTCTTTTGATTGTGCAGAATCTTTAATGGATTCTTCTATTTTATCTTCCTTTTCTTTAGACTTATTGGGGTGTTCAGAATCTCTGTCAGATTTTGATTTGGATTTTCCTGTACTCGAACTGCCATTAAGACTAACACTAGGAGTTTGTTCCCTTGCGGGCTCTAAGCGTAGATTATCCAAAGGAATAGGAATTAGTCTCCTTTCTCTGTAAAGCTTGAATTCCTGGAATTCCTCTGGAGATAGCTGTGCTTGAGCTGAATTCAAAACTTATTTGAATGAATTTCTTGCTTGGAACATATCATCAAAAAGATCCTGTTCCCCGGAAAATTCCCTTACTTTGATTGCATTCGTAAAATTCTTAACAATATCATTGGGGTCGAATAACATTCTCAATAATTTGAATAGTTGTAGGCATGTAACGTTGCCTATCTCTTGAAATGCATAACCAATATCAAACAGTGAAAATGTTCCACATTTTATGGGAAATTGTGGCCAAATTCCCTTTTTCTTCTCTTTTAAATCTTTTGTTATACCTCCCTGGCCACAGGTCTGATAAGCAATTTCCCGAGCTACAAGTCTATCTGAAACATATAGGGGTAAAACATGGGGAGAAGCATAACTTCCAAAAACCCTAATATAAGTGAAAAATTCTTCTCCAAACCATCTCGCGACGGGGAGAATATCAACCTCTGTTTCTGAGGATAACCTTGGGGCATCCTTATTATACAATGTTCTGTACAATGGCAGCATTATTCCATGACAAATTTGGTAAAAATGGGGGACAAACTTAGACTCCCATAGTTCTTTATGGTACACATGAATGGGAAAGGGATCGTGGATAGTCCATTTCCAGCCCATCACAGGGAATTTAGAGACATAGCAGATGGCGTCCATGACATAAGCAGATAAATAAAAAGGCGGATAAACCCGCTGGGAAACATTTCGTTTAGACCAGTAGTGAAAAATAGCAGTGGTGAGATTATCAGATAGGATTTTGGCCCAGTCTACAATTGTAGAATTAACAGCCGCATTCAACAAAGGAAGCCATTCGGGTAAGATCATATTTATGTCAGGCTTTCCAAAAAGCCTGCATAACATGGCAGCAGTAAAACAATAAGGAGAGGTAAGTAAACCCGTGTTGTACATACCTTGTTTGTTTTTCTTCAATGGTTCACTTCTTTTGGTCCACTCCTTTGTGCATTCTGCCAAATTTGAGTGTTCTTTGGCAAAATCTTCCATAAATTGCTTGTTGAAAGTCGCCTGAGGTTCTGGCAGCTTATACATTAATCTCAGATCTTCTATGGTGAATGACCCAATTAGCTCTTCAGATGGAGTTCTGAATTGTCTGTCTGAAATATCTGTACTATCCAGCACCCATCTCACCATGTCTGTATATGGGAGAATCCTTGGCCTTGCTGCTATTCTATGCAGAAATGAGCAAGCCAAGTCTCTAAGGGTTGCTTCGGACGTATTCTTTGAACCTGCTGTAGCTGCAACTTTTATCACCACAGGGTTTTCATCTTCTAACATATTATACATTCCCTCCCAAGTGGATATACCGGCATCCTTGTTACAGGCGGTGTCTGCATATAGCGAAGCCATCTCTTTGTTTTCAGAATTTGAGATCTTCTCCTTCTTACCCATAGCATTTAGCGGAAGCTTTGTATAGTCGTTTGCTCCTTCGTGCCTGCGTTTTACGAATAAATGAGAGTAATGATATAAGAAAGGTGATGAGACTGTTTTGAATGTGAAAGCGGATGAAATATAATATTTTAATTGTGAAACGACTTTCAATCTAAACACAATCTCATTTACCATTAATAATCAATCCAATCATTTAATATAATCATTAAAGCGCATAACAGATTTGACATATGGGAAGATTTCCTTGCGATAGCGCGCCTATATGAATCTGCGACATTGCAATCTACGATTTGCTGCACAATATCACAATATCGCAATGTCGCAATATCGCAAAATGAAGTCATCGCAGTCATGAAAATAGCACAAAAGCGGAAATTGCACAATAGCGCAAAAGCGCATATCGCATAATCGCAAAATCGCATTATCGCAAGAGCGCATATCGCAAAATCGCAAAAGCGCATAATTGAAAAGAGCGCAAAAGATATTCATTAATCATTTCTGTTTTCTGCGCTATGCGATCTGCGACCAATGCGTTTTATAAAGGATATATACCATTTTTGTTATGGATGCGCTATCTTGTTTAAAGAGTAATTTTATTATAATCTATCATAATATTAAGTGTTTCTTGATATTCTTTCTAAGGGATTAGGTTTATGATAGAAAGTTCTATTTGAAAAGGCAAACAAATCCTAATTGATTTTTTGGATTTTTTAACTAAGGGTCCTCATTTATTTAGTATTATTACTAATATTAAATAAAAGGGGGGTTGTTGCTGGTCACAACAATTGGCGATTCACTGAAAGAAACAGTTATCTCTGAAAAAATAAAATGAACATTCTATCTTTAGTAAGTAAAGGTTTTTTAAAGATAATGAAAACTATCTTATGATAATTCAAATAAAATGTAACTATGAAAAAGAAAATAAAAATCATTTCATAATTTCTTTCTAATTCCTTAAGAAATAAAAACATTTTGGGTTATATCAAGCTTTGATTGGTGTTAATAATGAAGTAAGTGGATCTCTCCAAGTTTTGCTTTTATAATATACTCCATTGCCATAGGTATTGCCTCTTCTTCCAGCAAACGTTCATAGTCTCGACAGGGTTACCTTTAAACCATTAACCATTCATTGTCCCATCCAACTAAAATTATGACTTTTTAAAAGATAAATTCATAAGACCTATTATCTCATGTTTTTGTCTTTTATTTTTTTATTTTTTTATTTTAAAAGCCATTGTTCTGGTTTGGCAGCCAGTTAATAACAATGCCATTCACTAGTTATAATTAAACTGAACAAGCTGGCTCGTGATGAGACCCCTTGTCTTATATTTACAAGCCATTACCCTGTTTTGGTATGCAGTATTGGTAATGTCAGTTTTTATTACTCCTTATGAACATGGTAAGTCGGCTCGTAATGAGACCTCTTATCTCTTAAAATTTTCGTATAATTTCTTAGAATTACATTCTAAAAAATCACAACTTAAATGGATGGGGTGAAATATTTTTATCCTTAAGAATCAATGGATGACAATTTTCAGAGTTTTTTGAGTTCCAAAACTTTTGAAAAATCTTTACTTTTACAGATAACCTTTCTCTGCTTGATAAACTTATGATGATTTACATTTTTCTCAAGTTTTCAAAAGATCATGTAAATGATTGAAATAATCTTTTCAAAGTTTAACATCTTATTTTAAACTATTCAAAAACTGTAATCATTACTTTAAAAATTCTTATTTACACAAAATAAATATTTATAATATTTTACTGAAGAAATTTTCTCAAATAGTAAACAGTCAATGAGAGACTCATAAACAACCTTTATTTGCAAAAACAAAAAATAATCAAAAAATTTTGCAGAAAGAAATATGTACAGTTTAAGAAGGGGTTACCTCCTTATGAAAATAATTTCTTCAAGATAAGCCCATTTACAGGAAGAGACTCTCTCTTACCTGTTAGATCTTGGAGTATGAATGTATTTGAGCTTATCTTCTCAACGATCTGAAATGGTCCAAGCCACATTTTCTGAAATTTGGTATGTTTACCTTTTTCTTCGTGTGCTTTATCCCATTTCAAAACGAGATCACCAATTGATAAAAGTTTTGAGCCGGTGGAACTTGCATCAAAACAAGATTTTACAAGCTGTTGATGTTTTTCATGAGTAATTTTTGCTTTATCCCTATCTTCTTCTAGTTTAAGGATTTGATCGTATCTCAATTGAATGGATGATGAAGGATTTTCTTCAATAAACTGTACTAGGGCTAATGATGGAAGAGTTAAATTTGAAGGTATCACAGCTTCTTTTCCATAAACCAGATTGAAAGGTGAAGTCCCTATTGAAGCTTTTTCAGTGATACGATCAGCCCATAATGCAAAGATTAAAGATTTGTGCCAATTCTTTTGATTTTGATCAACGGTCCTTTTAATGATTTTGATAAGGTTTTTATTAGTGGATTCAACCAAACCATTACCTTGTGGATAATAATTTGCTGAATATTTTAATTTAAAACCTCTTTTGACTACAAATTCAATTAAACTATTTCCAGAGAAGTAAGATGCATTATCAAAGACAAGAGCTTGAGGTACACCAAACCTGATTATGATGAATTGATCTATGAAATCAATAATTGCATCAGAATTGGCTACCTTCAATGGGATTGCCTCTACCCATTTTGTAAAGTAATAAGTTGCAGTAAGGATGTACTTGTGCTGTTTGGAAGAATGAGGTACTATCTCACCAATAATGTCAAGCCCCCATTGTTCGAATGGTTGCTCAATAGTTACTGGTTGCAAAGGAAAAGCTAGTTTCCTTTGTCTTCCACTTGCAGTTTGACAAATTTGGCACTTCCTTACGTAATCATGTGTATCTTTAAAAAGGGTAGGCCAGTAATAACCAGCGCGAATTATTTTGTGAGCTGTGGTATCACCTCCAAAATGACCTCCTGCTGGTCCATCATGCAATTCCTGCAAAACCTTTTCAGCTTCAGTCTTTTCCAAACATCTTAATAAAATTGAATCATAATTTTTTCTAAATAACATATTATCAATGATCTCATACTTAATAGCCTTTAACCTCAAAGCGCGTTTACTCTTATAGCTGAGATTAGAAGGAGCATACCCATTTTTCAAGTAATAGATAAGATCAGCATACTGAGATTCAGAATTTGTAACATTTATCTGACTTACTTGAATATCTTGATTTGAATCTTGATTTTCTGGTATATTATGAGCTCCTACTAATAATCTGAAAAAACCTTGTCCTCTAACAATCTTAGCTGGTTTAATATAAATATCATATTCTTGCAAGGTTGTTACCCAGTTAGCTCTCTTTTCTCCTACTTCTTTTGAATTAATAATTGCCTCACTGCAGAGAATGGGACAATGATTTTTGTATGTGTTTTCAAGAGAAAAGGTCTGAAATGTTTGATTGATTTAAACACAGCAAAGACTTGTTTTTCAACGTCAGAATAATTAAGTTCAGCTCCTTGCGGATTTGAGCTAAAGAAAGAAATTGGTGCTTCGATTTCTTGATCATTGAGTTGTGTTAAAACGGTTGCATAGGATGTTTCAGTGGCCAAAGTATACAAAGTAAAATCTTTAGAAAAATCCGGGGTATTCAATGCTGGTGCATTAATGATTGCTTGTTTGATTGAATCAAAAGCTTCTTTTTCTTTATGCGTCCATTTGAATATTGAATTCTTCTTGATCATATTTTGCATAGGTAAAACAATTAAAGAAAAATCGGGAATAAATCTTTTAACAAAATTGATCTGTCCAAGAAATGATTGCATGGATTTTTTGTTATGTGGTAAAGAAATATCAGAAATTTCTTTCACTCTATCTGGATCAATATATATACCATCTTTTGACACAACAAATCCTAAGAGTTTTCCTTCATCTAAAGCAAAGAAATATTTCTTAGGATTTAAGGAAATACCAAACCTTCTACATCTTTCAAATATTTGTTTTAAGTCATGTAGATGATTGGCTCTCTTTTTTGAAAATACTGTTATGTCATCAAGATAAAAAACAACTGATTTATTGATCAGACCTTTGAATGCTATGTCCATGGCTCTTTGAAAAGTTGCTCCTGCATTTATTAGACCAAAAGGCATTTTCTGATAAGCGTAAGTTCCCCATTTTGTTCTGAAAGTTGTTTTCAATCTGTCATCTGGGTGAACTAAAACTTGATTATAGCCCGAAAATCCATCGAGAAAAGACATAAGTTCTGAACCAGCTACCTTTTGAAGTATCTGTTCCATGGTTGGCAATGGGAAATTGTCTTTTAAACATGCCTTGTTTAAATTTCTGAAATCAATACAGATTCTTATATCACCATTCTTCTTCCTAACAGGTACCATATTGGAAACCCAATTAGAGTGCCTGACTGGAAAAATAATTTTGGCTTTCAAAAGTTTATTGAGTTCTGATTTAATTTGACTTTCGAGATTTGGATGGATCTTTCTCAACTTCTGTTGAACAGGTTTAATATTAGGAAGCATTGGAATCGTGTGTTGAATAACCGAAGTATCATACGTTTTTAGATCATCATAATTCCAAGCAAAAACGTTTTTATACTTGTTCAGCAATTTAATGAATGCATTCCTTTCCTCTGGTGTTAAATTGAGTCCTAAGTTAACGTTTTGAGGTTTAGAATCAGAACCAAGATTTACTAATTCAAACTTCAAAGTGGAACTTTGAAGTTTTGTATTAACAACTTTCTTGAATCTGTCTCTAATGTCATATAAATCCTCTAATTTAACAACAAATTTTGGAATGGGGTTTTCATTACCTTTTGAAGCAATTTGTAAATCATGATCATCTTCTTCAATAATTTTCTCATCATATGATTTCTCTGAAGTCATGAAATTTAGAATATCTTGATCATGATAGAATACTCTCCAATTTGTAACATTATCTGGGACAGATGGACGAAAAATAAATTCTACAGAAAACCTATCAGGACTGCAATCTTCAGCAGGTAGGAGTTTAGATGCAACATTAGCTAGCAAGTCAGCTGATGTATTCTGATTCCTAGGAATAGGAGAAATATTGAATGCTAAAAAATGAGTGGTGAGGTCTTGTACTAGGGTTTGATAGTGTTTAAGATGTCCTGAAAGGCAATGAATGGTATTCCTAACTTGTTTAATGACGATTTCGGAATCACCAAAGACTTTCAAGTATTTAACATCTAACCCTATAGCTTTATAAAGTCCTTGAACCAAGGCTTCATATTCTGCGGTATTGTTAGTACACTCAAATTCTAATCTACATGATAGCATGGTTTTCTCCCCATTTGGATAAATCAAGATGCATCCAGCTCCAGCTCCATCACTAGACTTCGATCCATCAAAATATAACGACCAAAATAAAGATTTATCTATTGTCTTATCTACAATTACATCAGAAATATTTACAATTCTGGAAGAATCAGATTGTGAAAAATTTTCTATCTGAGAAACAAAAGTATTTACAGAAAAAGGTGACTGAGGAGCTTTGAAATTTCCAAGAAATGATTCAGCAGAATAACCTCCAAGAATATTATTGTTGAATGCCACGGGTTCATTAGGTTGTTCAAATTCAGTGACAGTGTGCGTCATATGTTTTTCTCGTTCAATTTTGATTTGATTTGGTTTCCCTTTGTAGGGAAGCCACATATGTGAATAATCAGTTGAGATATAACCGTTAAGTTTCGCAGACCAGTCCCTGCTCAAGATTAATCCATAGAATTCAGGAATATCAGCAATCAGAATATCAATTCTTTGGACAATCCTAGGATCTAAGGCTAATCTGATAGTAACTGAATTGATTTCTCCCACCACTTGGACTTTAGAGCGATCCAAATGAACGATATGAACTGCTGATTTCTGTGGTTCGATATTCAATTTAGCACAGACAGAAGTAGGCATTATATTGGAGGAAGCTCCAGAATCAATCAAACAATTATGCAGATTTTTATTATACATCTCATAAGTCAAAAGAAAAGGAGGAGTTTGAGAATTTGACTTTTCCCCAATGAGCACAGTATCAGTAGCATCTACCTTATCTGATGGCTTACCAGTTCCTCTTGCTGCTTTTGCAACTACACCGCTTGGTAAGGGAGCAATTGGTGTAGCATTTAATTCTTTCAATAGCAACTTTTGCTGGTGTTTTAGTTTGCTGAGTTCATGTAAGGAAATGTTGGCTTTGATATTTTTCATGTCTTCGACAATGTTGTATTCCATGGGATCTGACACTACTAAAGTTTTTGTTGTTGATGTGAGAGGATTAGAAGAGGATGGCTGATTTTGAGTAGGCGATGGAGAAGTTTTCTTCACAGTGGGTTTGTCTTTGGTACTTGGAGTTGTAATTTTCTTTTTGGGAACTGTTTGCACTGGTTCTGCTGTAGATTTACTCCTAGTACTTACAGGCATAGCTTCTTCACTATCAGAATTAGGGAGAATAAAATCCCACATTCCATTCAATTCATCTATTTCTTCATTCTCATCTTCTTCATCTGACACTAGGGATGTATCTTCTTCTTCTTCCTCTTTTTCTGATTCTGCATTAGAGATTGCATTAGGAGGTTTAGATTCAACTTGGTTTCTTCTGAAATTTTGGAATGGTTTCTTCGTAGAAGTTTCAGCCACCTGTTTTTTAATTTCAACCATTTCATTTGAAATGGTTTTAAGAACTTTCTACAAACCTTCCATGTCATATGGATCTTTGGCCTTTTTCTTTGAATCATCTCTGAAGCTGACCTTCTTTGATTTCCTTTCTTCAATAGCATTTTTATTTTCCAGAGAAATGATACGTTTTTCTACTGCAATAGCTTCTTTCATATTCTCAGCCAATGTAGGCTTTGCAGCTCTGTCTACGAAAATTGCTATGTTTGAGGGTAAGGCAGTTATATACCATTCAATTCTGACTTGTTCACTGGGTTGTGAATCTGTATGAATTTTTTTCAAAAGTTTGTTGAATCTAGCATTGAATTCTTTTATAGGTTCCTTGGGTTCTATCTTCAAATTTGAAAGATCATTGAGTAAAGTTGCAATTGATCGGTCATCTCCAAATTTGGTCAGAAAATGATCTGCAAAAATGTCCCAACTCGTTATGGATCCTGATGGTAATGAAAATTACCATGATCCTGCTACTCCCTGAAGAGTATATGGGAATAATCTAACTACAACATCTTCGTGTATGACTCCATTCAAATTAATAGCTGGCATAAAGTTATTGATATGTTCTTCAGCTTGAATGTTGAGATCTGGGCTGAACTTTGGAAGCCATTTTCCAGGATTGTCTGGTAAATCGTGTAAAGGTGCAGCCATGTTGACTGCTCCTGGAGTAGACCATGGTCTCTGTGCCATTCTTGGGATGAATATTGGAGGAATAGTAGAAACTGGCGGTATTTGAATAGAAGTTGTTGGAATAGATGATGTTGAGATTGATGAGGTTTGAGGAGAAGATGTTGAAACAACTGTACTTTGTTGGGTTGAGATTTCGGAAACAGATATTTGAATATTAGAGGTTGAACTTACTGATTCCGATTGTGTTTTTCTTGTCTTAACTCTACTAGGTAAAAAGAATTCTTTGGGAGAAATACCAAGTTTTTCACTTTGAAGCCTAGTAAGCGGTTTGGAAGAAACAAATTTTGAAGTTACACCACCTTCAGATATTTCAGACTCTTCAAGAGATAATGAGAATCCTTTCAATTTATGAATTAAATCTTGAATTTCAGGAGACTCAGGATGTTGATATTCTGAATGTTTTGAGATTTTGGTAGTGGGTGTCTGAATATTTTCTGCAATTTCTTCTCTAGGATTTTGAATTTCAGAAGAAATTGAAGAAGTTAATGAGGGTGTTTTGCTCTCAGAATGGCTTGTGGATATATATTTACTTTCCATTCATAGCTCAGGCCCTCCTTCTAGCGCCAAAAATGTTGAAGCCTAGAAAATATCTGCTTCAAACATCGGGGAAAACCACCCGGTCGGGACCTTAAGGCAGCTCCTTTTCCGTTTGGTATGGTGGCTCCGACTGGATTTAAAGGACCAGTTTCCTTGTAACTAAATGGATTGGATTGGATGGGTGGAAATGAGACTAAATTAACTGAAATAAAACTATCTAATTTAAGCTAAATACTGATAAAGAAATTCTAATACTAACCCGGGTAATTATATGTGAATACAACTTAAGATTGTTCCAATTCAACAATAACCATGAAAATGTATTATTAATTAAATTGAAATGTGCAGAAACAAATAAAGATAACTCTGTTTAAGAAATTAAACAGAGTTGTATTAGCATATTGCATTCATCATTGTATACCATCTATATGTAATTATAAAAAATAACGTTTCAATTATACTCAGAAATGATATATAAAAGGAAGCGTTGTGAAAAAAAATATACATATAAATGATAGCAATTTTAAAACGAATATCATAAGACAAAAGAAATCAACAGTAAACAGATAGAAATACCTTGTTCATCTTGATGACTTTCAGATGCAATCTGATACTCTATCTAGTAACTATGATGCAAAATCAAATTCCAAGGTACAGAAATGCAACACTTCAAAGATAATTTCGCATGAAAATCACCAGATGTGATCCTTTTTAAAAATATATAAGACAATGGAGTACAGAAATGCAATCTCCAAGTCCAAAAATATTAATATCTAGGACCCCTCTCTAAATTCATGAGAGGGGTTTAAATACTACTTAACTAACTCTAAAAATAGTTTATTACAAAAATTAGGGATTCGGTTCAATGACCGTCCTTTTCCTAGGCTAAAATACAGTGAAATTAAAACTAAATCTATCTATCTATGAATTTGATCTTTAAGCTTGTAGGCATCTAGCATAGTTTTGAGAAGAGGCAGTTGACCGACTTCGGAATTTAACTGTCCTAAAAAGACAGAGTCGGCAAGCGTAGGAGCAATCTTCTCTGTGGCATTGATGATACAGTTAAGCGCACTGTGCTGAATGTGTGGCTTCACCAAGTACATCCAGTATGAGTCCCAATTCAATCTTGTCAGCCCTTGGATGGATTTTTCTCTTTCTTCTGCCTTTTGCCGCCATTCTGTTTGCAGTTGATTTACCTGTGGGAGATATCTTGGAACAGTTTCTGGTATTAAATTAGCTTTGTGTAAATTGTCATTTACACAATCAGTGAGAGTGTTTTCCGCTGTAGCCGCCATCTCTGCTGCCTTTTCTGCCCTTCTGATTTGTGCATCCCAGTTGTTAAACAATATTTCTTTATGGTTTTCATTAATGATGGGTGCACCAGCTTTTCTGCCTTCTTCTGCCTTTTGCCATGCCAAATAATCATTGATCTTTTCATTAATCAAATCATAATCATTTCGTAAATCTACGACATGAGTTGTGATTTTATCGCTCTCTTGGCACAAAGAATTCCATTGCGATATTTTTTGGCAGAAAACTTCCTCTTGCTGTAGTAGTTGATTGTTCAAAGAGATGGTTTCTGAAATGAATTTTGGAAGCTTAGGATCATCTTTATGCTGATCTTGGATAATCTGTATTTGTTTGTCTTTATCAGCCAGGCTTTTTTGATGTCCTTTTTGCATTTCTTGAAGTTGTTGTTGTAACTCTTCAAGTTTCAATTGTGCTTCCTTATTGGCCTGTACCTGTTGCAATTGCTGTTGCAGAGCTTTTACCTGTTCTTCTTTTTCATCCAACAAAATTTGTATCTCAACTGCTTTATCAATTGTTGCAGAAGCATAAGCTCTTGTTATTTGAGATTACTTAGTGAGATTATGAGTAGGCTCTGTGGAAGGATCTTTCCATAAAACATCTACTTGTTCTGCTTCTGTAGCAATTGCACTTTCTATTTTCCTCTTTTTCCTCTGTCTCTTCACTACTGCTTTGTATTTTGGGCTGTAGAATACATCCAGAGGAGGAATGTCCTCTACATTAAGTACAATTTCAGAGGAGGGTGTGATTGGTATGTGCTCTGTCACTGTGACTGTGCTGCTTGTTCCTGTGTTCAAAACTTTGGTTTTCTGGACAGGGGTCTGTACATTCTGTCCTTCTACATTAATCATTTGGTTGAAGGTTTCCCATTCTTTGTCTAATTCAATAATGACTGGGTCTTGCTGTACATTGGTTGGAGGAGGATTTGTCTGTTGAGAAGTCAAAATTTTCTGTTGAGTAAGTTCTTTTGATTGTGCAGAATCTTTAATGGATTCTTCCATTTTATCTTCCTTTTCTTTAGACTTATTGGAGTGCTCAGAATCTCTGTCAGATTTTGATTTAGATTTACCTGTACTTGAACTGCCGTTAAGACTAACACTAGGAGTTTGCTCCCTTGCGGGCTCTAAGCGTAGATTATCCAAAGGAATAGGAATTAGTCTCCTTTCTCTGTACAACTTGAATTCCTGAAAATCCTCTGGAGATAGCTGCGCTTTAGCTGAATTCAAAACCTCTTTGAATGAATTTCTTGCTTGGAACATATCATCAAAAAGATCCTGTTCCTCGGAAAATTCCCTTACTTTGATTGCATTGGTAAAATTCTTAACAATATCATTGGGGTCGAATAACCTTCTCGAGAATTTGAACAGCTGTAGGCATGTAACATTGTCTATTTCTTGAAATGCATGACCAATATCAAACAGTGAAAATGTTCCACATTTTACGGGAAATTGTGGCCAAATGCCCTTTTTCTTCTCTTTTAAATCTTTTGTTATACCTCCCTGGCCACAGGTCTGATAAGCAATTTCCCGAGCTACAAGTCTATCTGAAACATATAGGGGTAACACATGGGGAGAAGCATAACTTCCAAAAATCCTAATATAGGTGAACAATTCTTCTCCAAACCATCTCGCGACGGGGAGAATATCAACCTCTGTTTCTGAGGATAACCTTGGGGCATCCTTATTATACAATTTTCTGTACAATGGCAGCATTATTCCATGACAAATTTGGTAAAAATGGGGGACAAACTTAGACTCCCACAGTTCTTTATGGTACACATGAATGGGCAAAGGGTCGTGGATAGTCCATTTCCAGCCCATTACAGGGAATTTAGAGACATAGCAGATGGCGTCCATGACATAAGCAGATAAATAAAAAGGTGGATAAACCCGCTGGGAAACATTTCGTTTGGTCCGGTATTGAAAAATAGCAGTGGTCATAGTATCAGATAGGATTTTGGCCTAGTCTACAATTGTAGAATTAACGGCCGCATTCAACAAAGGAAGCCATTCGGGTAAAATCATATTTATGTCAGGCTTTCCAAAAAGCCTGCATAACATGGCAGCAGTAAAACAATAAGGAGAGGTAAGTGAACCCGTGCTGTACATACCTTGTTTGTTTTTCTTCAATGGTTCACTTCTTTTGGTCCACTCCTTTGTGCATTCTGCCAAATTTGAGTGTTCTTTGGCAAAATATTCCATAAATTGCTTGTTGAAAGTCGCCTGAGGTTCTGGCAGCTTATACATTAATCTCATATCTTCTATGGTGAATGACCCGATTAGCTCTTCAGATGGAGTTCTGAATTGTCTGTCTGAAATATCTGTGCTATCCAGCACCCATCTCACCATGTCTG